>PVJC01002125.1:0-82883 GCA_004026665.1 Murina feae | reverse complement strand
GCAAGAGTTTGAGAGATCAACATAGAGGGGGTGCCTCCTCCAAGCTTGGTGGCAGGCCCCCAGCAAGTAGACACACACAGGAGGACTGCTCTGAGCCTCAGATGCGGCGACACACACACACACACACACACACACGGTGACACACACACACACACACACACACAAAAGGCACCTGGCAGACTGGGGCCATCATAGGACATCCACTGAGGGGTTCCAGACTGTGAGAGGGGGCAGGCTGGGCTGAGGGACCCCCCCTCCCCCCTCCCCCTGTGCACGAATTTCGTGCACTGGGCCCCTAGTGATTCAATATGTGTAGAGATAGCAAAATAATCCCTCAATAAGTTCAGTGAATGTAGATGCATCACCATACACGGTTACAAATTTAAAAAAAAATTTCTTCATGGTTGAAATTTGACAGTGGTTGGTGCAAGCTGTTTTGGGCTTAGCTGTTCAGGTCTTTGAGGAGCTACATACTCTAAGGAGGGTACTCTTTCACACACAAAAATGAAACTGAAGAGCATCATGCTAAGTGAAATAAGCCAGTCAATGAAAGAAAATACCACATGATCTCACTTATTTATGGATAATAAAGACCATTATAAATTGATAAACATAAACAGATACAGAGGCAGAACAGCAATGAACAGATTGTCAACCTACAGCTGGAAGGCTGGGGAGGGTTGGGGGGGAGTTAAGAGATCAACTGAAAGACTTGTATGCATGCATATGAGCATAATCAATGGACACAAGACACTGGGGGGATAGGGAGGAGGGGGGAAGGTCAAGGGAAAAAAATGGAGACCTATCTAACACTCATTGTAATACTTTAAGCAATAAAACAAAATTTAAAAAACTAAAAAAATGGAAATAGTTTTATCCACATTTGTTCATCATCAAAGCACTCCATACACATATTGTACCAGTATATATTACTTACAGAAAAAAATCTAATGTAAAACATTTATCCAAATACATCAACTATTAACATTTTGGATTATATATAGTTTTAATATTTTTCTTTGCTTATATAGAGAAAACTGGATTATGTGACATAATATACTTTATTTTCTCCTTTTTCAATAACTATATTTTGGAGAAATTTCTATATAAAGAAAGATAGACCTATATAACAATTTTTTAATGGCTGCATAGATTTCTAGTGCATGTTAGTATCATTATTTGTTTGCTCACTTCCTTATTAATGAGCATTTTGATTATGTCAACTTTTACATTCTTGTAACCAACAAACATCAACCTTTTAAAAAATACAACTTTAGCCCTAGTTGGTTTGGCTCAGTGGATAGAACCTTGGCCTATGGACTGAAGGGTCCCAGGGTACATGCCCGGGTTGTAGGCTGGATCCCCAGTAGGGGGCCAATCAATGTTTCTCTCTCGTCATTGATGTTTCTATCACTTTCTCCCTTCCCCTCTGAAATCAATAAACATATATTTAAAAAATAAAAATACTACTTTAACATTGATCTGATTATGCCCTGATGATATTTTTAGTTGAATGATTGTGCCTGAGAGAATACATATTTAGAATTATGATTTATTTTGTAAGATTGCTTTATGTTTGAGCTATTTTTCCTTTCCACTGGAAGAATACTTAACAGATCCAGGAGCTGGTGTTTGTAAAATGCTTTCACATTCATTGGGTCATTCGGCTCTTATCCTGTGAAGTAGATAGGGCAGCTACACTATACAGTTGAGTAAAGTGAGGCAAGCAAGCACCTGTACTTTCTTGATGGTCCAAGGAATACTGCTTGCAGTTTGCCTTTTATGATTTTTTTTTTGTGGAGTTAAGATGATGGTTTAGTATATTTATAGTTCAGGTCTATTCAAAACTCTGAGACTTCTACTAAGAGAAAATAGCAGTTCGCAACTGGCCTTTCATTTGCATATTGTTTGCATCTAGTTCATTGGGTGGCATTGTGTACAGAAATTTTCTTAGTCCTTATTAGAGAAAATCATCTTTTGGAGTAAAAGTAACACTCAAATCTCTGAGGCTGGTGCTGTTGGGATCCTTTAGTATGGAGAAAGAGGAGCTCAAGCATGCAATTTGCCTCTGAGGACCCACTCCCTATGGGTTCCCTTACTAATAGTACTGTCATTTCAAAAATGCCCATAAGTCTTTATTTCTCTTTTAATACCCTGGTGATAGTCTGAATAAATAACTCTTCATTTAATATCCATACCTTAGCTGAGACAAGACTGAAATATTTAAGAAATAGAGTATGAAAAGAAAATCAACAGAGGGTGCATGTCATTATTGTGCTACAAAGACATTTGAGAATATAATGTAAATCATGGACTTTCTTACTGATTAAATTACACATAAACAGTAAAACGTTTGTATATTAAATAACAAAATCCATGGATTCTCTGGAGTCCATACATGGGCCACAAATAATAATCTTAGAATCTTTTCTGGAGATAATCTGATCTGAAAAAAAGTATTTTACCTTCTTGGGTCACTACTGATTTCTTAAAAAACAATTTGTTGTTTCTTGAGTCTTCTTTTGTCTTAGTAGCCAACAGCCAACACTTCATCTCTTATATATCTAGGCTCTCTAAAGTACAGAGGCTGATATGTATTAGAAACTAAAGTCAGCCCCACCACCAATAGTTGGATGTTTATTCCCTGACTTCACCTATCAATCAATGCCCTGGTTACACGCAGACATCAGAAGGAGAGGCCTGTTCTATATAACACAGCCATCATCACACGCATGCAGCAAAGAGATAAATCCACACAAAGCTTAGGTGGGGAAAACCTTCATCCCTACTCTTGTTTACTGTTTCCCTCAACCTCTTTTCAGTGTTTGATGTACTTTTCTTTTTATTTGCTGAAAGAAAATTTAAAATTCTATATTATTTTGTGTTCTAAAGAATTCTGTGACTTGGAAAAAAAACTTTCTCTCAGTATCTAAAACAGTTGCTAGGAGACACTTGCCAAACAATGATAAATCAATAAGCCTGTGGTCTTATGTTCCTTGGAAGCAGAGGGATAGCATGTCCTTGTGCATCGGAGAATATACTAGAGAGAGCTGAGCAAACTACTCACAGACAAGATCTCCTGGTCCTTAGCAGAGGATGAGAGAGAACAGAATAACAAAGATGACTTTCTGAAGCAGGAACTTCTGAGATGAGATATAAAATGGGCATTTGATGCAGAACTTAAGAGAAGAGTTGGCATTAAAACAAAGAAATGGCTTTCTGCAAACTTGTGTAAAAGTTACACAAGTGAGGTTTTCTGTGTAGGGCATCTTAACAAGATGTTTTACAGTCCAAAATGTGGTACTGTGAAGGGAAGAATGCCTCTGGCTCACTTGGTAATTTAGTTGAGCAGCTTTCTTTGGTTTCTCTAGGTCTTAAATCTAATGAAGTTTGTTCATCTTCCACCACTCAAAAAATAAACCAGTTGTTCACTGGGGCTTGGAATGTGGGTACCCATCTTAGTGTTCCATTGTTTTAGGACTAAACTGGAGTTTTATCTTTATTGTGTGATTTGAGGACCAATAAAATGACTATAATTGCTCCTCTTTTTTTGTGTGTGTTCCCTCATTGCCTGTATGACTGAATTTCCTCAATTATAGATCCATTCCTTTTCCTATAAAAAGACTGTGACATGTTCGCCTGACTGGTAAGGTTCAGTGGTTGTGCATCAAACAATATATCTTCTACCTAATGTCACACACATCTAAAAGAGCCATCTAAAAATACTCTTTGAGCCTGGCCAGTGTTGCTTAGTGGTCCAGCATCAATCTATGAACCAGGAGATTATAGTTCGACTTCAGTCAGGCACAAGCCTGGGTTGTGGCCTTGATCACCAGTCGGGGATGTGCAGGAGGAAGCCAATAAATGATTCTCTCTCATCATTGATGTTTCTCTCTCTCCCTCTCTCCCCCTTCATCTCTGAAATCAATAAAATATACTTTAAAAAAAGACTGTGCATGTTAAACACACAATTGGAAGAAAGGAAGGAAGGAAGGAAGGAAGGAAGGAAGGAAGGAAGGAAGGAAGGAAGGAAGGAAGGAAGGAAGGAAGGAAGGGAGGGAGGGAGGGAGGGAGGGAGGAGAGGGGAGAAGGTAGGAAGGGGGGAAGGAAGAACCCAGGTAAAAGGTAATACTTCTGTTTTATCAGCAATACCTTAGAGAAATTAGTTGCTACAGTCTGAGCAGGAGCCTCAACAACATGGATGTTTGGATGAGGGTCTAGACCCTGAGTGGGAAAATAGGTTACTTACTTCAGCAATTTTGCCAGAGGTCAATCAGGCCAGACCTCTAAGGGTCAAAGAAACTCTGAGAGGCCAAATAAGAAATTTAAATATCCGACTTGGGAGCCCAATTTTGGCTGATCACCCACTTAGGTGCAGTTAGTGTTCTGTAGTTCTCATCTCTACGGGTTCATTCTATCTCAGTGACTCCAGGTTACTAATGTTATTTAAACTTTATGCTTTTTCCATAGTTTAGGTTCTTGAATAGAATCTCTTCCAAAAAGACTCCACAGAAAACACTATTACTGTATGGATAGTAATGGCCAAAGCATTTTTCAGTCATTTTTATACAAAGGATGACTCTTTTATCTTTCATGCACTTTCAATGTCAGTTCATAGAAGACTGTCTGGACTTGTTGACTGCCACTAACCTCAGCACTAGGACTTACTTGATCCTCAACTACAGGAAATCTGCATATTGCTCTCTAGAATACAGCCTTGGGAGAGAGTTGGGTTTTAGCTGTGCTGTACTGTCTAATGTTGTTACTCTGGCAGGTCACTCCCCACTACCCCCATCCAGGACTAAGTTCTTCATTTGTACAAGGAGGATGCATTCACTCTTAACAAGCAGTAGCTCACTAGGAACCCACCTGTGTCAGACCTATACCAGACACTGTTCATCTAGCCTTAACTCTCTTTATGATCTATGGCAGGGCTCATCCCTGAATCCATTTCACTGCTGATGATCATGAGGTTGTCTCTGAATCTAGTCAAGTGATTCCTTATTTCCCGAGTATTAAAAGTTCCACATCTAGCTCTCAAAGACTGGGTATTCCGACCCCCACCCCTATCATGATCATTACTACTGTGCTCCTACCTCCTAATGCTGTCCTATGAGCTGCTGTTGAAAACACATGATCATTACTACTGTGCGCCTACTTCCTAACACTGTCCTATGAGCTGCTATTGAAAACTCATGATTATTACTACTGTGTGCCTACTTCCTAACACTGTCCTATGAGCTGCTATTGAAAACTCTTTTCTTGCTGTGTTTTGGCCTCTGTGTCAGTGTTCCTGAGATTTGCCTCCTGCTTTCTCTGTAGGTTGGTCAGAGTCATGATCTCTGTGTGGTCCATCCAGCCTTCCTTCCAGGCCACTGGGCACACTTGCTGCAGGCTTTCCCTCAGCAGAATGGTTCTGCCACATTCTTATCCCGGTTGTGACAGAGCTCTGATTAAACACACTGGCCAAAGAACAGAAAATGCTTATGGGAAATCTTCAGTCAAATACAGCATACTTGGGTTGAATTGTTTTTGCTTCTTATCTAAATAGAAATGCCAAACAGCAAGCAGTCTGAATTCTAGCCGGTAACAAACCAAAAAGGAACCAACTGCTACATTTCTGTTGTCTCATCTTCTGCTTTTCCTTTATTTCTAATTGTGTTAAATATATGTCTGTGCATAGCTTCCTTGCCCCCTAAGCACCGACTCTCATTAAAGCTCTGGTTTGAGAAACATGCACACATATATATGCAATTAAATGCAGGCTTTGACTTTTCGCCTGGGAAACAGGAAGGATAAGGTGAGCTAAGCTTTTAATTACAAGTAC
Source organism: Murina feae (assembly GCA_004026665.1). NCBI lineage: Eukaryota > Metazoa > Chordata > Mammalia > Chiroptera > Vespertilionidae > Murina > Murina feae. The sequence continues at coordinate 77,056 of PVJC01002125.1, read as the reverse complement.
CCATTCTGGGAGGCAGGGAATTTGAGCTTCCAACAGCTACCGCTGCTCAGTCTAATCCCCTCTTTCAAGAAAGAAAAAGAAAAACCCACATGTATCTATCTACAGAAATGTTGACTTAATATAGTGGACATTTTTTCCCCACTATTTGCTATTGTAAACTCTGCTTGAAAACAAGAGAAAAAAATATTGTTGTTAAGTGAAGGCTTAATGTATGAATGGGACTTTGATTCCTTTTAGATTCTTGCATTGTTCTTTACCTGTTTTGTTTAAGGTTGTCTCAAGATATACAGAAATGTGAGTAGTCTGCAATTTTATAACTGCTTTCATCCAAAATCCCAAATCTCTTTACAAATACTAAGTATTGTGATCAAATGTCACTGGAAACTGTTAAATATGCTCCAAAGAGGTTAGACATTTTAAATCCCAATTTACAAATTAAAAACTAGAACTTGGAAAAGCTAAGCTGCACTAGGAATTTAAAAAAGGTTTTAGTTGAAACAACTGGAAATGGCAGCTGTCAAACTAATCCCCTAGTCCATGAACTAAATTGACACCCTCCATTTCTTGAATTATTATACATCTAGGAAGATGGGTTGCCATTGTTAATTCAGGCACTAAAGATCTCTTTTCCTCCAAATAATATATAACACCTAAAAATATCATTGTAGAGTGGTGGCCTCTCTCTAGGTCAAACTCTAAAATATTTCTGATGAACATCATTAAAACAAACAAACAAAGAACAACAGGGATTGTAATCAGTGATTATTTCTTCCCTTTTTAGCAAATTCTAGATATCTACCAACTATATTCAGTTTTGTAATTAAAAAAAAAGAGATACACACAATATAAGTATGGGTATGTGTATATGTTTAAGTATGTGTATGTGTTTGCATATATCATATACTAGAGGCCTGGTGCATGAATTCATGCACAGGTGGGGTCCCTCAGCCTGGCTGGTGATTGAAGCCTATGGGGCAGGGGTGTCGGCTGGCCAGGGAGAGGAGCCTTGGAGCATACTAAACACCAGGGGGCAGCTCCTGGGTTGAGTGTCTGCTCTCTGGTGGTCAGTATGCATCATAGCGACTGGTCAAATGGTAGTTCTGGTTGTTCAGTCAAAACGGTTGTTTAGGCTTTTATATATAGACATATACATATATATCTTATAAATGTCTATACACATAAAATAAGACAAAAAATTTACTCCCATTTAAGAACTTGATGTGAAGAACAACTAAAATGAAAGTCTTTTTAAAATAATTTTTTGTTGATTTTTTAGAGAGAAAGGAAGAGAGAGAGATAGAGACATTGATGAGATGAGAAAGAAACATCTTTTGGCTGCACCCTGTCATACCTCTTACTGGGGATAGAGCCTATAACCCTGGCATGTGCCCAGACCTGGAATCAAATCCATGACCCCTTGGTTCCTGAGTCAACACTCAACTGCTGAGCCACACAGGCTGGCCTAAAATGATAATCTTTTGTATAATCATGTGTTAACATATTTCTACCACTGCCTTCATATTTCTAGGGGTTTGTCTGTGTTTAGAGTTTTGGTGAAGCAGGAGGACATAACATCTAATAGATTATTAGAGCTGATAGTATAACTTCATCTTAGTATTACCTTAATATATTTTCCTCTCAAAGACTACTGAGCAAGAGGTGCTTCAGAGACCAAATTTTAAGTAAGTATACACAGCCTAGAAACTGTGTCTAAATAATAAGGCTGAACTTAGAATAGGTTATATATGGCAAGAATTTTACTAGGACTATCGTTTGCATGAAGTAAATACATGTGGCATTAGGAGATAAAGTAGATAGATAATAAGAATGGAAACATGTTCTATAGTGTATAGATAGGGAAATTAAAGGACTGCCATTGGTACAAGTTGATTTTTATTAAGATTACAAAGTAACTCACTAATGCTTTAAGCAAGTGTTACCTCATTTCCTCCTGAACTGAATCTGATAGTATTAGAAAATTTGGGTTTGAATCCAAGGAACAAGTTTTCCTCCCTGGATGTGAATCAAAGAATATTTAATTTAAAAAAAATACACTTTGATTGATTTCAGAGAGGAAGAAAGAGGGGGAGAGAGAGAAACATCAATGATGAGAGAGAAACACTGATGCTGCCTCCTGTACCCCCTCTACCAGGTTTCAAGCCCACAACCTGGGTATGTGTCCTGACCAGAGTCTAACCACAATCTCCTGGTTCATAGATCAACGTCAAACCACTGAGCAACACTGGCTGGGCTCAAAGAGTATTTTTAGATGGCTCTTTTGGAAGTAGGTGACATTAGGTAGAAGAGATATTGTTTGGTGAATGGATGAGAGGCTAATAAAACATTTCATTTAGTTGGCAGGGCTCCTTTTTGTGCCTGTCAAATAATTGAAACCATTTATTTCCTTTTCATAAACATCCATTTATTAGAATTACTTTTATTAAGTCCTCCTAAGGACCCTTTCAGTATAAAGTAATGATTGTAACTAATATTTCTCTACCAACAATTTTCCTCAAAATACAATTTTGGTTAAAAGATTATCTTGATTTTTATGTTCTCAAATTCTATATGTGGAATGCCATTCTTTATGTTGATCTGGTTCCTGCCCTAGCCCAAAGTTGGGAAAATCATATAGGGTTTGCTAAATTCTAGGTTTTGGCACATGATTACAGGCATATACATCCTCATACCTGGAACCTGGAAACTCCTGGGTTCAGGTTTCCTGGGTCCTGCCTGAGAATCGGATGAGTTGGGCAAGGTTATATGTGAAAATAAATGTTTTTAATCTATTATGATTTATGTCTATATTTCTATACCCACATCTGTATATATTTATCTTTATTATGTGAGTTAACAGATGGAAAGCATGAAAAAGTTTCTGGCTCATTGTTCAAAAAACTGTTACCTGTCACTGGTGCTGTTGCTACTGTTGTTTCATTTGTTATTTTTGGTACTTGTTATATGACATAATCACCTTCCCAGGGGAGGGTGGACCATGATTTGAAGGGAACTTGTACGATTAGCAAACCTCAGATTGTCTCATCGCACAGCAGATGCCCTGACTAACTCGCCATCAGGCCGAGTGCTTCATTTCACTTCCAGGGCTTATATCTTCCACTCTGTAAGGCTCCTCCATGGTTGACACTCTATTTCTGTTGCTGTCTCCTGGGAAGGAGTTGCAGGACCTTCAGAATGGGGGTCACTATGTATGACCTTGTAGCGATCTTTGAACAAGCACTCTCCGTAAAGCGGAGTTTTCAGTCCGACTGAGTATTAGCAAGATTCAGAGAGCAGGCTACTCGATGTCCTAGGGAAGCTCACCTGGAGTTTTTCCTTTGGTGGATCAGGCCCAAAGGACCTTCAGTAGCTGGCCCTGGAGGTTCTGGTAGGGTCTCATAGATGCAGATGCAATGAGACTGGGCTCCTATCACCAGTTAACCACTATTCTGGCTGAGAAAGTGAAATTACATCTGGTTTGGAACTAAGCTTTGTGCTGGAATGGACTCTGAGTCATACTCCATAAGCCCAGGGTTATTATCTATTATCACACATGGGATAACCTCTCCATCTTGTCACTGCAGCATCTTCTCTAATTTTTCTCATCCCTGCACTTCATCTCTCCAGTCTCCAGGCGAGGCAGCGTATCCTGCCTAACATCATCTGTCCTAAGAGTGTGTTTTGCGAACAGTGAGATTACATCTGCCCGAATTCCTCAAATCTCCACAAATTAATAGCATAGCGTGGCTGTTTAAATCACAGGCTTTGGAATCAGTTCAACTCGACTTTGCATTCCTTCTCTAACTGACTGGTTGTTTGACCTTGGACAGGTTATTTAAGCTCTATGAGTCTTCCTTTTATTGCCCATAAAATGGTGATATCAATAACCACAATTTACTGGCTCAGTGGATAGAGTGTTGGCCTGTGGACTGAGGGGTCCCAGGTTCGATTCCAGTCAATAGCATGTACCTTGGTTGCGGGCGTGTCCCCAGTGGGGAGTGTGCAGCAGGCAGCTGATCGGTTTTTCTCTCTCATAGATGTTTCTAGCTCTCTGTCCCTCTCCCTTCCTCTCTGTAAAAAATCAATAAAATATATATTTTTAAAAATAACCACCATTTACAGAGTTTCTGTGCTTGGGACTAGCCAGCATTGTTTAACTAAATGAGATGGATATGCAAAATACCTAATACAATATTTTGGTATTGATGAGCACTCAATATATCTTAGCTATTATTAGCATTAGCCCTTTCCCCTCAGCCTCTTCTTAAACCTCTTCCTCCCTCTTCTCAGGTCTTTTGGGTAAAACAATAGAATAATAAATCATCTCTGTCCTTCAGCTTCTGAGTGGAGAAAGGTGTCAAGAGTAGATAGAAGAGAAGTATAAGAAAGTTATTATGGGAATTCTGAATAGGGGGAAATTGATCCCAATTAAAGAAGGAGGTGTTAAAGGCTTCACACAACAGGCAACATTTGAGCTGACACTTGATGGACTAAAACTGAAAGCTTAATGTGAAGAATAAAGGAAGGAGAGAAAGACATGAAAAGTGAAGGCAGCCAAATACATTTGCCCTGCCATAACTTGCCAGGCAGTAAGAGTGAGGTCAGCAGGTCAGCAGCTATGTGCTAAAAGTCTGGGTATATTCATGTACTGTTTCCCATTCTGGAAGATACTTCAAAGAGATCAAGCAGAAGGCTAACAGTCCCATTCTTATTTTTGTTGTTATTTTAAGGCCTTTATAAAATCCGTAATGAAATAGGTTTTTTCCTCAGGAAGCACATTTTTCTGAATCAGAGATAAGATGGTTTGCAGTCTTATTTTGGAGGCAGCCCACCCCAATGCCCCAGTGCACAAACACATCTATCCCTATCTAATACATTTGTTGAATCATAAATAAATGTTCCTCTTTCCAAATATTAATCATGACTAACCAAAAGTTGTTTTGTTTTTTTTTTAAAGCCATAAGAGGAACTTCTGCTGCAAAAATACAGTTGCCTGTGCTTACACACAAATCATTTCAAGGAGCATTGCAGGAGCTGGAGCAGCTGGTGAGAGACTGGGAGGAGAGACTAGCAGGACTCCATTCCATCAGCATCCTTATGGTGACCACTTATCACCTGTCATTACATGTAAATCCTGCTGGTCTTCTTGCCTCAGTTTCACCTTAGACTTGACTTTCCCTTGAGAAATCACTTTTTATCTTCTTCTCTTGTAGAATTTGCTTTATTCATCTGACTGGCTACCTGTTTACCATGACAATGCTATTACCCACCTTCAAGCTCTTTTTCTCTAAAGGCAAAAGAAATAAATGTTGTAAATGTATATAAAATATAAACAGCACATATGCTATTGTGTTGAACAAGATACCACATATCATGCAAACCAAGAAAAGGTACTTGGGACAGCCCAAAGTGAGTAAAATGTCATTGAATCACTCCAGACTATTTAGAAATTCTAAAGTCAAACTTTGCAAAAATCCATTCTCCCCAAAATTTGCACTTGGACTTGAAATAATAATTTTAATCCATATATTGTCTTAAGAGACAGATATTGTCCTTTTCTTTTTTAAAATACTTTCTTACTCCATTCTACTTATATGTTTAAAATATAAATAACCTCTGATACTCTAAAAATGATTCCTTTCTTTGCTATCATTTACTGGCTCATTTCCTATGTGACTAAATAGGTCTACCTCACATCCTGCATACACTTATTCCTTAATGAAACTTGGCTTTTAAATTAGCAGTAGGAGAAAAGTCTCAAATTCAGCACTAAACCCAGTGTTGGACATAAATTTCAGCACCAAGCCCAGTGTTGATCTCAATGTCAATTCATTTAATGAATGAATGAAAATAATCAGACATGCTGGGATCTATTACAAAGTAGAAGTACTATATATTCTCTACTCCTGTTGCTTTATGTATACTGCCATGTATCAATGATATTTTTGGAGAGAGGCATGAGTACCTGTGCGGGGAGAAAAACTGCAGAAATTATTTTGACAAATGCATTAGTAAATTTCCCAATATGACATAGGAAAAAACCTGTAATTTCAGGCCAAAACTTATTATACTGCAAATGACCATTGAATTTGCTTTCAAAATTGTTGTAAAATACTAGTATAGCTTGACACACAGATACCATTGTCTTTATCACTCTAAAATATGTTATATTCCTTTGAGATGCACCCCTACCTCTCTAGGTATCCTCTTTGAGAAAGATCATATTTTTTTTCATAAAGTTCTGCAACAGAAAGTTTCCTGCACTAGTTTGTCACAGATAGTTATAATTCCATCTTTCAGTTAATGAATTATCCACTGGTCAAAATAATAATAGGAGGGGAACTCGCTTCCATTATCAGATCTTAAGAGCTTAGCATGGATATTTTCAGCATAACCTGAGATTTCCTTTCTACCAAAGGAAGCAGGAGATAAATGTCAGTGGGTTGATATGTGAAAATATAGAATTAGGAGTTATGTATATAAGTACAAATGGACCAGAGTGTAAGACTTAAAGACAGGCCTAGATGTAGAAGTGCAAATTCAGGGTTGGTTAGAATAGGGGACGTGTAGGTTTGGTGACCTGAAGAGTGAAGAAGGCATGAAAAGTGGTTCAAACAGAGGGAGCTACGAAGATTCACATTTGTCTAGGGCTGAACATAAACACTTCAGTAAAGTGAATTACACTTAGACTGTACATAATAATAAGATAAATATGTTATCACCTACAAATGATAGCTTGTTGAAGTGAATAATATCTTCTTCTAGGCAGTAATTTCTACTGACTTACTATTAAGACAACATTTCTGAGTAAGCATGATTTGTATCCTGCATGACAGATAATCTTTCCTTTCTGTCACAAATAATATACATGGCACTCCTTTCAGAAGTAGAGGCAAGTAGAGCAGGTTTGATTCTGAAATCTTTGAGTTCTCTGCTGATGTGCAATGCTGCCCTAATTGGAATAAACTTTGCACTCTTTTTCAATTCAGATTGTTTCTTAACATTTTCTACCCACCTGAAATAAAGAAGACTGTTAAACTATGTGAGTAAGAACAATTTTACTCTATTATGTAACTTTTGCCATAACCTAGATGTTAATAAATGGGTATTTATTGAACATTGAGTGTATACCTAGGCATTGTCAAAACCATAAGACTATAATTTACCAGCTTTAAGAGGGCAAAAAAGTGAAGACCAGTGACTAGTCTATTTTATAGTACTTAATTATAGGGTAACTACAGAGGAGAATAGCTCTTATATGCAATTCCTCTTTTAAGTACCAATGGTGGCCCTTTGTAATTGTGCTAAATATTCTTACATGTAGGTCGCTTAATGCTTTTGGGTTCTGCAATCACATTCCCCTTTTGCCCTAATAAGTCCCCTTATCTTTTTCAGTATCCTGAATGTACACCCTGCTTTCAACACAATTAGACCTTTATTGCTTGCTCATCTCCTCTCCCCTTAGCCAGCCTGCATTTTCCACTCACTGCCACTTTATTTCCTCTAAGCCCAAACACATCTTTTCTCCTGGAATTATTTAGGTCTTTCTGATCGAATGACCCCAGGGCTCTATCAGTTGACTAATGACATAAATTTGAGACTAAGAAGTTTGTAAGGTTAGAAGTCTCTGTTTCAAATATTTGCCCATCCTGTGTTTTCACATAGAGCTGTGCTTTTCCCCCCATTTATTCTAAATTAAAGTTCTTTTTAGGCATAAATTTACAATTTTTTTTTCTGTTTTCTAAACGCCTAAATCTGCCTTCTTTGCCAAATTCTTCAGCCAAGCTCTACTTGTCTATTCATTCATTCTGGCTTGAGAGGAGGGAAAAGAAAAGTCACCCACCAGACACTTACTTGTTCTACTCTCTCAGTTTGTGGGGGCAAAGAAACTTCCTGGGTTAGATTTTTTTTTTCAGGAAAACTGTTCCTAGGGAAGAAAGCTTATAATGAATGTGAACTGCTAAGAAGTAGGTCACACCAGAAGATGCCATTAGTGAATTTTTTGAGGTGCTTATAATATACTAGATGCCCGCTGCATGAAATGCGTGGAAGGGGCTCTGCCCTGGCAGATGTGGTGGCTTGCCTTGGCCCTCACAGCACCAGCTTCATCCAGAAGGTCATCCAGAAGGATGCCTGGAAGGTCGTTTGACTGTCCAGTCTAATAAGTATATTACACTTTTATTGTTATAGATAGATGTCCGAGAATGTTTCCTCATTACAATTCACAATGAAAATAATGTGGTATTAGTTATGGTACTATCAAATGCCACTTAGAGAAACATGGTCTTACCTATAAGGAAGTTCTATGGCCAGGATTTCAGGGATAGCTGTAGGTTTTTTCATTATATCATAATTACATAATAAATGAGATAGTGCAAGCAGGGTCAGAACAGTGCTGGACACAGAGTGAAAACACTCAGTAAATGTTAGCTTCCCTTCCCGTCTTGGTATCTGTGGCTTTTCTATATTTTTAGATCTCACTCCCTTTCTCTCTCTCTCTCTCTCTCTCTCTCTCTCTCTCTCTCTCTCTCTCTCTCTTTCTCTGCAAATATCTTTGAATGTAACTAAATACTTTTATTTAAGGTATCACTATTATTTTTCTTTGAAATCTGAGAATATTTAACAACCTGTGTAGAACCTATGATACGGTTTTAACTCAGAGGTGATGATCAGCACATTGTGAGCTAAATTGCATGATGAAATATGTGATGGGGAGCAGTAAGACTCATGTATCTGGGTCCTAGCATGCATAACAGCTTCCAGTAACAATTCTGACTTAGAAGCTAGTAGACAAAGATCTTTATCCTACATGCTTTTTGATTTTAAAATCAAGAACAGTCACCAGAGAAAACAATATTAGTATAACATTGGTAGGTCAACTAGCTCAGGCCTCTTTTCAGTAAGCTTCCTTCTAATTTTAAACTGGTCAAAATTATGTGTTTCATTGACTACTTCTTGCCTCCTGCTACATATATTGAGTTTCTAATGCATTCCTTACTATTTCTAGGCTAGCTTTTATTTTAGTTGTTGAATAAATTAGAAGGATGTAAAAGAATTACTTTTGCTTAGATGTTTTCACAGCATTCTATAAAGTGTTTTCATGATATATCTTCTTCCTCAAGTTACATTTTCATGTCTTTATCTTAAATATTTATCATCTTCCTAAAGAACTTTTGAAAAAATTTAGTCTGTTTTGCTTTGCCCAATTGTCTTGCCCATGATGAAACTGTGGTGTAAGGAGCACACTTCCTGCTAAACTCTTAAAGAAAAAGATGGATTATCTACACTCTAACAAGTCATAATTTAATTTATACAATTAAAAGAATACATAATCATTTATGAAGTGAAGCTCTAAATAGGTTTAAATGTACTTTCTATTCAGATCTTAATACTTTAGTTCACTAAAATTAGCATTGTTATATTACTACTACAGGCCTCGTGCATAAAATTTATGCACTGGGAGAAAGGTGTCCCTCAGCCCAGCCTGCACCCTCTCCAACCTGGGACTCCTTGGGAGATGTCCAACTGCTGGTTTAGGTCTGATCCCACAAGACCTAAACTGGAAGTCTAGGCCCAATCCCTATGGGATTGAACTTAACTGGCAATCAGACATCACTCTCACAATTTGGGATTGCTGGCTCCCAACCTCTTGCCTGCCTGCCTGCCTGATTGTCCCTAACTTCTTCTGCCTGCCAGCATAATCACCCCCTAACCACTCCCCTGCCAGCATGATTGATGCCTAACTGCTCTCCTGCCAGCCTGATTACCCCTAACTACCCTCCCCTGCAGACCTAGTCACCTCCACTGCCCTCTCCGGCTGGCCTGATCACCCACAACTGCCCTCCTCTGCCAGCCATCTTGTAGGTGTGGGTGCCACCATTTTGAGAGCAGGTCAGTCAATTAGCATATTCTTTCCTATTGTCTGTGAGTACCACCATCTTAGAAGGTAGGGTGGTCAATTAGCATATCCCCTCCTTATTTTCTGTGGGTGCCACTGTCTTTGGAATGGTGTGAGGGTTAATTAGATTCCCTCTTTATTAGATAGGATTTTATGAACATGAATAAATCTTGAATGGACTAAAAAACAAATATATTTTCTCAGTAGCCCCACATGCTTTACTGGCACAATTAATAGATATTTTAAGAACATTGAATATAATTACATGCAAGGCTATGATGAAGTAATGTGTTTCTCTAACTAGAAGTGTTGAAAATATGCATGAATTTAGGTTATTCACACTTTTAGACTGTGACCACTGCCTGACTCACATACATCTATAAAACTCTAGCTGTTCCATTGTTAATTCCACATTTATGTAGTTACTTATGTTTTAATTTATCCATTCTGTTCCTTTGCCATGCAGTCTATTACTTTTCAGATTACATAACTTATTTAAGATTTAAAAGAATCATTTATATTGAAGTAATAATTACTCAACCTATGTTTATCAAGAGCTTATTATATGCAGCAGTATTCTAGATACTGGAAATGAAGAAATATAAATGCAAAGTCCCTACCATAATAAGTACTCATTCTACTGAGGGGAGATAATTGGTGAAAACTAAATATGTAAATTTTATAGTAAGTAGGGTGGTGTTGAGTGCTGCAAAAAATAATAAAACCACTAAGAGGGATGGAGATTCTTATTCTTATGGGGGTAGTGTTGTGTAGGTGTGTAGGTATGTGTATATGCATGTGTGTGTGCATTTATGCATTTGAAATTATTTTTAATAAGGTTGGCAGGAAAGATTTGATAATAATATGACACTTGGGCAGATGCTAAAGGAAGGAGTAGAAGAAATTATGAAGCTCTGGAGAAAGGGTTTCCAAAAGGAAACAGCAGGTACCAAGAACCTAAGTGTTGACTTTGCCTGCTGTGTTCAAGGAACAACAGGAGAGGGGAGTGGCTGGAACAGAAAGAAGAAAGGGAGAGTGATATGAGATAAGGTCTGAAAATGATAGGATTGGCCCAAGTGAAAGAAGCTCATATTCAGGCACCTAAGGCCTTTGTAAAAATGTTGACTTTTTAACAGGACTACACAATCAGCCATGTGTCTTTTTTATTTTTATTTTTGTTTTATTTTTTGAAGTATAATTTACAAACAGTAATGTACAATGGTCTTAAATTTTCAGTTCTATGATCTTGACAATTACACATTTGTATATACCCAAGCAACTACCACCCAGAATAAGATACAGGACATTTATATCACACCAGAAAATCCTTGCAGGCATTTTTTTCATTCAATTCTCCCCTCATTCTGTTCTTGAATTTCATAACCAATGGAACCATTTATTATGTACTCTTTTGTATCTGTTATCTCTTGCTAAATGTAATGTCTCTGTGATTCATTCCCATAGTTATATAAAAATTTCTTTTTATTGCTGTGTAGTATTCTAATGTTTATTACCCATTATCCTGTTGATCAATTTTTGGGCTGTTTCTAGTTTACATTATTATAAACTAGGTGCCTGGTGCACAATATATTGTGCACTCTGGGGTCCCTCAGCCCGGGCTGTACCTGCCCAACCTGTGGCCTGCCACCTGCCCATTGGCCCCGCCCACCCCGGTCACCTTTGTCCCACTCACCCTGCCACCTGCACTGCACCTGCCTCCCACGCTTCTGCTGCTGGCCTCCATCTTGGCTGATTTGCATACAGCCACTCTGATTGGCTGGTGGGCGTGGCTTAGGCATCCCATAGAAATGGTCAATTTCAATATTATGCTTTTATTAGAGTAGATAAGACTGCTATGATGTCTTTTTGAGAACATGTATTTATTTTGATTATACACCTATCTTTGAAACTGGATCATGGGGTAGAGGTATGTTCAGCTTTATAGTGAACTGCCAAACAGTTCTCCAAAGTGGCTGTATAAGTTTATATTCCCACCAGCATTTTATAAGGGCTGCTCTTCACTGGTATTGCGAATATTTTTAAAATTCACTCATATAAGTGGGCGTGAAATGGTCTGTCTTTGTTGTTCTGGTTTGCATTTCTCTTTGGCTCATGATGATGATGAGCACTTTTGCTTTCCTTATTCCTTTATCTTCCTTTGTGAACTGCTTTTTCAGGTATTGTGTCTATTTTGACAATGAGTGGCTTGGTTTTGTATTATTTGTGGCAGTTCTTTATGTGTTTTCTCAAAAAGTGCTGTTTTCACATATATGTATTGCAAATATTTTTCCCAGTGTGTAGTTTGGTTATTTCATTTTCTTAGTGGAAACTTTTGATGAGCATACATTTTTACATTTGATGAAATCCAATTAATCATTTTCTCCTTTTCAGATCAGTCCTTTGTGTCCTGCTTAAATACATTTTGCAAAGCTATTCTCTATTTTCTTCTAGAAGTTTTATAATATTAGTTTTTGCATTTAGGTTTATGATGTATCTCTAATTATTTTTATACATAAAATGAAGCAGGGATGGAATATTTGTCTTTTTCATGTAGCGATTCATATGTTACAAAGACTTTTCTTTCGCAATTATATTGGCTCAGTGGCTTAATTGAATATCAATTGGCTGTATATGCCTTACATTTTTAAAAGATTACTGGTTCCTATGTTGATAATAAACCATGGAAGGTGCTAAAATGGAGGAAGCAGAGTAAACTGTTAAAAGACTACTGAAATCATTCAACTGATGGGCTTGTACAGCACTAGCAGCAGATCTAATTTTGGACATGTTTTGACAATAAACAAGGAAGATTTGTTACTAGATTAGATGTGGTTTATAAAGGAAGAGGAGACATCAGGCATGGCTCCAAATTGTTTGGCTTGAATGACTAGTAGAAAGGTGGAGATATAGAATTTCTATTTTCTAAGATGAGAAATACTGTGAAAATAGCTTTGCATGACAAAGTCTGCAGGTATACAGACATGCCTATTGATTGCCAAATGGAGATGTTCACAGATGTGAACAATCACCATTAATTTTATTTCTCAGAAACTATTTATGATTTCTCAGGGGTCTTTATGGAAATCTAAATCTCTATATCCAACTGCCTACTAGACATTTTTACCTGGGATGCACTCAAGAGCTCTATGTTTAAAATTACATTTAATAACTCACCCTACCCTCGCTTTCTACATTTTTTTTTAAAATGGCTGGATGATGTTGAAATTAAACAAAACTCTGGAGTGCTTCCAGATGCTTTCCCCTCACATTATATCTAAGTCTTACCATTTGCCAAGTCCTAGCAACCTGTATATTAAAAATATACACAAAAGGTGACCTTTCATTTATATCTTCTTTATAGGTCTTGTGTAAGCACTTTTGAGGCCACATTGATAAATATTTTCACTAATTTCAACCCACTTGTTTTGTTTTGTTTTGTTTTTAATATATTTTATTATTTTTTTACAGAGAGGAAGGGAGAGAGATAGAGAGTCAGAAATATCGATGAGAGAGAAACATCGATCACCTGCCTACTGCACACTCCCCACTGGGTTATGTGCCTGCAACCAAGGTACATGCTCTTGACCGGAATCGAACCTGGGACCCTTGAATCTGCAGGCCGATGCTCTCTCCATTGAACCAAACCAGTCAGGGTTCAATCCCCTTGTTTTTGCTTACTAAGAAAATCTGGCTCCACTGAAGAATAGTAAATGCATCACATGTTGGTTAGAAGTTTTGTTCTATCTCTTTCCACCTGTATTGCTTTAGACAAATGAAGAACCATCTCTGTAAAATGAAGATAACATTGGCAATAACCTCAAATAATTATTAGGTAGATTAAATTAGTTAAAAAGTGTAAAGTGCTTAGTTCTTGGAATAGGGCACTCAGAGTACGTTAGCTGTTTAGCTCATATTTTATTATTTCGAACCATGAAACATCACCCTAACCCCCACAACACCTCTACCCCCTTAAGCTCAGCCATATCATCTCCCATTTGAAATACCTATTGCATTATCTGCCTAACTGTTTTCCCTGCAATGAAGTGGCAACTATGTCAGTGATCATTTTTCTCTAAAATGGGAACCTGTTCAATTTATCTACAACATAAAAATTATGCAATAACTCAAAATTTGCCTACATGATAAATTTAAATACACAGTGTGTAACATTTATAACTTGATCATCTATCCTCTCTTCCCGGTTCCCAATTTATCCCTTTCTAGTCTTGACTCAAGAAAATTTATTGATTTTTTTACATTTGTTTATGCACAAGTCTGTTTATCCACTGGAATGCTTTCTCACTAAGGACAGATGAAGTATCTTTCCATCAATGGAACAGCATAAAGCACAGTTCCTGAAACATGATAGATGAGCCATGATATTTTTCAGTGAATAAAAACTTATATAGATTGTCTGTAATTTTCAAGAGGCTGAAATGCAAGGCTAAAACATATTCTATTTTTTCTTCCAAAATTTTCTTTGAATACAACTTTTTCCATATTTTTAGAGTAAGCAAACTTAGCCCACAGGGATAATTTGTCAATAATGATAATTCATCCAAGACTGAAATATTTTGTTTTAAGGCAGAACAGAAATATAATTTTACTTCTCTTTAAAATAATTCATTTTAGTCCAATTATTTCATGTCTAAACAATAGAGAGGGGTGGTATTTTAAGTGTCAGAGAAGAAAGCTGTCTTCTTCAGTGATCTTTGTAAGCTTGCTAAGAATTCAAAATCTAGCAGGAAGATAGACATATAAACAAATGATCATCCTATATAATAAAAGCCTAATAATGCTAAGTATCCACTCACCTGGTCATCCATTAAACCAATCAAGCATAATATGCTAATGATATGGTAAGGCCACTTAACCACTCGCTTTGATGTGCACTGACCACCAGGGGGCAGAAGCTCTGACCACAAGGTTAGCTTGCTGCTGGGTTCCATCTGATCAGGACTAAGCAAGAGGGGCCAGCCATTCCCTGGAGTCCTACCACAGTCCCTCTTTGGCTGGCCAACCTCCTGCACCCCTCATTGGCCCAATCATGCACTGGTGGGGTCCCTTGAACTGGCCTGTGCTCTCTCACAACCCAGGACCACTTGGGGGATGTCAGAGAGCTGGTTTCAGCCCGATCCTGCAGGCCAGGCCAAGGGACTGCACTGGTGCATAAATTTGTGTACTGGACCTCCAGTCATACAATAAGAGAACGGACAATGTCAATAGGTTCTCATTGACTAAAATAGTGCCTGGTTGAGAATAGGTATTTGCTAGGTGAATGTGACGGAGCCTGATATAAGCCTGATAATAATGAAGTTTAATAAATGGCCACTTTCACTTTCTCCTAATCTGTGAGAATTCAATCTGTATAAACTCTGTGTGTGTGTGTGTGTGTGTGTGTGTGTGTGTATCATTAGCACTTCTACCAGGACTTTCATAAAGGACTTTACTATGTTTATTGAGGGATTAGGGGATCTTCATGTTATACTAGTAATGTTTTTCTGAGGCTCAGTCTAGATTTGAAAAACAAAATACTATGAAGAGAAAAATAAAAATAAAAAACTTTCTTTTATTGGTTTTGTTTTAGTATTCTCATAGATAACCACTACCTTCTGTCCAAACTACACCAGCTTTAACTCCTAGACCCTGTCTTATGGCCTTTAATTTCATCTGTTTCACCTTCATGAAATTACTTTCCCTGCTCCTCATCTACCAAAATCATACTTGCCTCTTAACATCCAACTCAAAAGCTCCTTCTACCATGAAGCCTAGTAGATCTCACAATTCTTCAACATCAACTTCACTGTCTTTTTTGTTCCATTCATAGCACTTGATACCAGCTGTTTTAAATTCCATAGTTTGAACACATATCCTATCTATTCCAATGTGGAGAACTCTCAGTAGTGCAAGAGACATGCTCTGTGAGTCATGCAGATTGTTGGTCCCAGTCTTGATTTGGGGAAGCTTATATAATTTACTTGAAACTCATCTGTAAAGTGCGTTTATAGGACTAAATCAAATAGTATCTATAAAGATTACAGTAAAGTGCTCAATTACCTGCACTGTTCTACCATAAATTTTTCGTATGACTGTAAACTTCTCGATTCTTCTTTTCTTAAAGTCCTGAACAGTACATAACAAAGTATTTGTATAGCATTCTTTAACAAACTTACTTTTAGAATAGTTTTAGATTTATAGAAAAACTGTGAAGATAGACCATAAAGTTCCCATTTGCCTTGCACTAAATTTCCCATTTTGATTCCACTATACCTATGTAGTGGTTTGAGAATTATTAACCTGTACAGCCAAGGGAAGCAACTTGATCAACTTTCAAAGTTATGTAGATCAGCACCTTTCCCCCCATCCTCTTCAGTGAGGTTGTTTCATGCATTTGTTATACAGTTAGATGTGTCTTTTTAAATTCTTGATTCCACCTGGGAGCCTCAGCCTCATGAATGATTTTTTTTAAATACGCATACATAACATTCACTTCTTTTGCTTTAAAGTTCTGAGTTTTAACAAATTCACAGTATTATGTATCCACTGTATCACACAGAGTAGGTTCACTACCCTAAGAAAAGCCATTTCACCTAATCACCACCCCCCACCACTGAATCCATGGAAACCATTGACCTTTTTACTGTCTCTATAGTTTTGCCTTTTTCAGAATGTTATAGAATTGGTATTAGACAAGCTTCTTTCCCTTAGCAATATGCATTTAAGATTCACTCATGTCTTTTCATTGTTTGATCACTTATTTCTTTTTATTGCTGGATACTATCCCCTTGTGTGGCTATACCACAGTTAATTTAATCACTTACTGAACTAGCCTCTTGCTGCTTCTAGTTTTGGGCATATTTATTTTTGGTCAGTATAAGAATGGAATATGGGAATGAATGAAAAAATAAGTCTTTAGCCTTGAAGATTTAGAAAAGGGAAAGAACCTAACCTATTTCTTTCATTTCAACCTCAGATTCTCTGATACCTCTCCCTACCTTACCAATCTCATGCTCACTTAATTGGGAATGTATTTCCAATTATTTGTCACTGAGGAGTGTAGCTTTTGAAAAAAAAGAATATGCAAAATTATTATACACTAGAGGCACAGTGCACAAATTCATGCACCAGTGGGGTCCCTCGGCCTGGCCTGTGAGATCGGGCCAAAACTGGCTCTTCAACATCCCCCAAGGGATCCCAGATTGTGAAAGGCTGCAGGCCAAGATGAGGGACCCCAGTGGTGCATGTTGGGGGCCGGGGAGGGATGCAGGAGGTTAACCAGCAAGTGAGGGGCCATGGGAGCCCTTTGGGGCATGTCCAGCCATTTTGCTCAGTCCTGAACAGCCGGACCACAGCAGCAAGCTAACCTATTGGTCAGAGCTTCTGCCCCCTGGTAATCAGTGCACATCACAGCAAGCAGTTGAGCTGCCTTAGCATATCATTAGCATGTTACACTTTGATTGCTTGAATGGCAGACCAGATGATTGGACACTTAGCATATTAGGTTTTTATTATATAGGATAGCCTGAAACTAATCAGAAATCCAAGAACAAAGGAGGCTGCATTATTGTAGTCTTTGCCTTGAAGAATGTATGGATAAAGACATAAAAATAAAAACAAGCCAAACATGTAGCCCTCATAAATAATTGCAAAATGATTTCAACTATTACATTCTTATTTAGGTGATATATAGTTCCCAATTTATGGGCCTTCTATACTTTAAGGTATAGAATTTGATAGGAAAAGAGAAGATAAATACCTAGAGATGATAATTATATGTTAGCATTTGTTTTTAACAGCAGGTTGATGGGGACTACATATGCTATGCTATTTTTTTTAATAGAATCTGTGCTCAGGGAGCCTCAAAACCTCTCCAGATTGAAATGCAACATCCCTTACATGTTAGAAGCAGAATTTGTATTGGGGCACCATTTCTGAAGCAGGAAAAAAAAACACACTATCCTCACTGAAGCATGCCAATTTTAAGGCTGATTCACATTCCAAATTGAGTTGTTTGCCTTTCTTAGCTTTCCCTTGAATCTGTTTCCAAGCTATAATCTGTAGACAACCGTTCGCCCACACACCTGTGGTTAGGGCATTGTGAGGCAGCTTTGCCTTTATTCCGTATTATATGTAAAAATTACTTTAATGCAGCACTGAGTTAAAAATGCTGTAGGCACTCCAGAAAATAAAAGCAGAAACTTCTAACTTAATGGTCCCGTAGAAGAAAAGTCTCAGCTTCATTGTACATCCTATGCACATCACAATGCACATTTGACGTGAAGCTGAAATATACATAAGATAAACCACTTTCATCCTAACACTTATTAATAAGGATTAGAAAAATATATCAAGGACAAACCGGTTCTTCCTTTTCTCCCTGTTTTGCTCTTCTGTGTCTCTCTGGATAGGGCATTCTTAAGTCATATTTTTGAGATGAGCACGGAAGTAGGAGAGTATCTTGCTCAGATATACAATCTAGTTGAATGTGTCTTTTAAGTCATAGAAACTATTAATCTAATTTTGCACCAAAATAGTTTAATATTTTTGTGTTTTTTTTTTATTGTAGAAGGATGTTTATTTAATTAATAATTATTTCTCAAAAGTCTACTTTGGCCATGGAATGCTGATAAATTTTGAAGAGACACCAAAATTTCTAGGAAGTAGGTCAGATTTATTACCTACTTGGAGAAAATAGACTTCGACTCATAAGATGTGAATAATGAAGCAGGATATTATTAAGTGCCTGATAAGTGGTACAGACCAGTTGTTCCCATGAAAGAAATACTTGTGGCATTGCAGAGAAAATTATGGTATCTCCTGGGGCTATTGGTACAGTCAGAGTTCTATAAGCACTCAGAAAAAGAGAAGAGAGAGCATCACAGAACAAGAGTATTGAAGAAAGACGTTTTTTAAAAAGGCAACTAAACTAAGGTATTGATTAGCTTTTTTTCTGCATAACAAACCATGCCAAGACTTAATGATTTAAAACAACTAATTTATTTAGTTCATGCTTTTGTGGATGCCTGGATAGTTACTGTAGTCCAGACTGCCTGCTTCTGCTCATTTTCATGGGGTTTCTGGGCAGCTGTTGGTTTGGCTGATGGCTGGTAATTAAGGATGGCCTCATTCCATGACTGGTGATTTTCCAATGTCAGCTAGAGTGGTCCTCCATCATGCTAGTTTAGGGTCCTTAACACATTGTTCTCAAAGTTCCAAGTGCAGTAAGAGTGGGCAAGTTCTAGTACAAAACCACTTTTTTTTTTTTAATTTGCCAAAAGAGTTTTTAGTCTGTATTTGTAACTTTATTTTTATTGTTGACTCTATTACAAATGTCTCCATTCCCCCAACCCCCTTTCCCCAACCCCCTTTGTTCACCTCTACCTAGCTCTACCTCCCTTCCCCCTGCTGTCTTTGTCTATGGGTTATGGGTTAATCATGTGTGTTCTTTGGCTAATCCCTTCACCTTCTTTCATCCTGTTCCCCTCCCCACACACAGCCATCAGTGTGTGCCATGCATCCATGATTATTTTGCTCATTGTTTTATTTTATTTATTAAATTCCACATATAAGTGAGATCATATAGTATTTGTTTTTATCTGATTGGCTTATTTCACTTAGCATAATAATCCCCAGGTCCACCTATGCTATCCCAAAAGGTTAGGATGTCATTTTTTTTTATGGCTATGTAGCATTCCATTTTGTAAATGTACCATAGCTTTATTATCCACTTATCTATTGATGGGTACTTGGGCTGTTTCCAGACCTTGGCTATTATAATGTTGCAGAGAACATAGGGGTGCATATATTCTTTCAAATTAGTGTTTTGGGTTTCTTTGGATAAATTCCTAGAAGTGTAATTGTTGACAGTTTAATTTTTAATTTTTTGAGGAAACTCCATACTGTTCTCCACAGTGGTTGCACCAGTCTACATTTTCACCAACAGTACACAAGGGTTCCTTTTTCTCCACATTCTCACCAAGACTTGTTTATTGATTTATTGGTGGTAGCCATTCTGACAGGTGTGAGGTGATATCTCATTATGGTTTTAATTGGAATCTTTCTGATGATTAATGCCATTGAGAATTTTCTCATACGTCTCTTAATCATCTGTATGTCCTCTTTGAAAAAGTATCTATGCAGGTCCTTTGACCATTTCTTAATTGAATTGTTTATCTTCCTGGTGTTGAGTTGTATAAGTTCTGTACATATTTTGGAAAGTATGCCTGTATCAGATGTATCATTGGCAAATATGCTCCTTTTTCTTTTTATTAACTTTATTGAGGTGACATCTGTTAATAAGATTATATAGGTTTCAAATGTAGACTTCTATGGTATATGATCTGTATATTGCATTGTGTGCCCACCACCCAAAGTCTAATAATTTTCTATCATCATATATGTGGCTCCCTTTACCCTTTACTACACCTCACCCCCTTCACTCTGGTAACCACTATACTGTTGTCTATGAGTTTCAATTTTATAACACACATATGAGTAAAATGATCTGGTTCTTAGCTTTTTCTAACTGAGTATTTTGCTAAGTATAATATTCTAAAGGTCCATTCATATTGTCCCAAATATTTTCTTATGGCTGAGTAGCATTCCATAATATATATATATATATATATATATATATATATATATATATATATATATTCACAGCTTCTTTATTCAATTACCTGCAAAAGGACACTTGTTTATCATCATGTCTTGACCACCATGGATGATACTGCAGTGCACATAGGGATGCATATATCTTTGCAAATTAATGTTTTAAAGTTTTTTGGATAAATACCCAAAAGAGGGATTGCTGGGTCGTA
Source organism: Murina feae (assembly GCA_004026665.1). Lineage (NCBI taxonomy): Eukaryota > Metazoa > Chordata > Mammalia > Chiroptera > Vespertilionidae > Murina > Murina feae. The sequence continues at coordinate 56,341 of PVJC01002125.1, read as the reverse complement.
TGGTGACTCTATTCTTAATTTTTTTTTTTTTTGAGGAACTGCCATACTGTTTTCCACAGTGGCTGTATCAGTATACATTCCTACCAGTGGTGAATGAGAGTTCATTTTTATGCACAACTTCTCCAATTTTTTTTATTACTTGTCTTATTGAAAATAGCCATTCTAACAGGTGTGAGGTGACATCTCATTGTAGCTTGGATCTGCATTTTCCTAATAGCTAGTAAAGTTGAGCATCTTTTCATATATCTGTTTGCCATTTGCAAAATCACTTTTAAAGTCTCAGCTTGTCATGTTGCAAAGCCAGTCACAAGACAAAGTGAAGAAATGGATGCCACATTTTGATTGGAGAATGTACAAATTCACATTACAAGGTAGTATTTATGTGAGGATTGAAAAAGTATGACCATTTTATTAATATACTAGGGGCCCAGTGCACAAAAATTTGTGCACTGGGGGAGGGGGTGTCCCTCAGCCTGGCCTGTGCCCTCTCGTAGTGTCGAACCCCTTGGGGGGATGTCTACCTTCTGGCTTAGGCCCAATCCTGTCTGTGATCGCAGGCGCAGGGGAGAAGCCACCTGTCCCTGATTGCAGTTGTGAGGGAGAAGCTGCCTGCGATCACCAACAGGTGGCTTCTCTTCAGGCGGCTCCTTTCACAGGCAGGCAGCTTCTCCACTGTGGCCTGTGATCACACACAAGTGGCTTCTTCAACTCCCGGCAGAAGCTAGCCTCAGGCACTGGAGCCGGTCTTCTCTATCTCCCCTGCCTTCTGAGTTTCCAATAGGCCTGGAGCGGCCAGAGCCAGAATGCTTGCATGGTAGCTGTGGCTACAACGCAAATATCCCGGCTCTGGCCTCTGCCATTTTTGTTGAGTTAATTTGCATATTTGCTCCTGATTGGTTTGTGAGTGTGACTTGTGGATGTAACAGAGTGAGGGTAAATTTGCATATTACTCTTTTATTAGATTAGATTATAATATATGAAGCAATAAGCAAAGATGTAGTTTTGGTGTAATACACTTCATGTTGAAAAGAAATGAAAACTATTGTTGGATGACCTCAAATGAACCACTGGAGGAATTTTGCCAGTAGTATAAAGAAGAGATGATTAAATTGTCATCTTGAAGACAGTTTGGAAGAGAGAGAATCTAGAGAAAAATTCATGTTTGTGAAAGCAGCTAGCAATATTTGGTACCTAACAGGTGCTCACTATATGATTTCTATATCTTAATCAAAATCCAGATGTGAAGTAATAAGGACATACATTGTGGTAAGCTATGAATGCAAAGAGAGTGCCAGATCTGAGATGTAATTTTGAATGAATTATTAGTATGTCTTAATTACTGATGGATTTGGGGGTTAGGGGAAATAAAGAAGGAAGGAAGAATCAACTGAAGTAAAGTTTTGTTTGGACACATTAAATTTTCATGAATGGCAACTTATCTCATCCTATATAATAAAGAGGAGATATGCAAATTGACTGTCACTCTGGTCAATGTGCACCCACAGCTGAGGCTAAGTTCCCATAATGAGCCTTAAGGAGCAATCAGCAGGGACCTGAGGCTGTGCGCCCACCCACCTCCTGTATGGGGCTTGACAGGGGACCTCAGGTCATGCCTTCCACTTGCAGGGCTTGACAGGAGACCTCAGGCTGCTCCCCCTGCCCTGGCACCAGGCCAGAGGAATTCAGGCTGCACCCTCTTCCCTGGTGCCAGGCCGGGGGACCTCAGGCCATGCCCTCCACCCTGGCCCCAGGCCAGGGGACCTGAGGCTGTGCCCTCCACCCAATGGGACTTGACGGTGGCCCTCAAAGTGTGCCCTCCACCCTGGTGCTGGGCCAGGGGACCTCAGGCCATGCCCTCCACCCCAGCACCAGGCCAGGGGACCTCAGGCTGTGCCCCCTGCCCTGGTGCCAGGCTGGGGGATCACAGGCCACTCCCTCCACCCAGCAGGGCTTAATGGGGGACCTCAGGCTGTGCCCCCCTGCCCTGTCACTCAGGGGACCTGAGGCTGCACCCCCCACCTGGCAGGGATTAACAGGGTGGGACCAGCCAGGTCTAGATCTAGCCCAATGAAGGGGGACCGTCCAGGTTTGGGTCTCGAGTGATTTTGAGGTGCACGTGGGTGGTTGAAGACTTGACTCTGGGTTCCATGGTCCATCCATACTCTGACAGGAGGAAGATTTTCATATACATTTTACTAATTTTCTTTAATCTCTGACACTTCAATTATAGAGAAAAGGCAAATAACAATATTAAAATATTTCCTCTAATTAGTCCCCTTTTAATGTGCACGAATTTCGTGCACTGGGCCACTAGTTGATTATAATCAGTGGAGCATTGGGAATAGGGGTGTGGAGCTCAAATAAGGGCCTGGAATCTTACATAATAAAAGGCTAATATGCAAATTGTCCCCATGGGCATGAGTTCAATCGACCAGGAGTTAGATGTGTGCTGACCACCAGGGGGCAGCATGGGACATGGTGAGCATTGGCAATGCGGCACTGGCAGCAGTCAGGAGAGGAGGCACTGCTGGTCCCAATGGGCCCTGATGAGAGAGAGCAGGACCACAGTAGAATGGTGGAGCAGGTGAGTGAGTAATACCAGGCCAAGGCAGATGAGAAGGGAGGCCCCAGCCTGCAGCTGCTAGGGACCCTACCCATGCACGAATACGTGCAGTGGGCCTCTAGGTTATAATTAAATAGAGATTATTATCTGTCTTCCTTAAAGAGATGATCTGGAAATATGATAATTGGATGAATTGTCTGAGACAGGGGGTAGACAGATAAACATATACAGACATTAAAGAATAATCACTAGAGAATGAAACCAGAAAAAATTTTTTTTAAAAAAAGAGCAAAGTGATCAAAAGACTGGGAAGTGGGGGGTGGGGAATAGGAGAGGTTTTTAAAACAATGCCCCGAGTTTTTATCAGGAATATTAGAAAGGAGAAATTAGATGTTGTTTCATAGAAACAATAACAAACAAAAGAAGTTAGCATAAGTCTGACAGCAATGCAGAAGAACAGTCTATAAAGATAACTGAGGTATAACTCCCAGTTGCAAATACCGCCCCTGGATAAATGGGAAGATCTAATCTCTAAACTTTCTGGATTTGAGTTCATCAGGCAAACTCACCATTAGAAAGAGAGCAGTTGGACAATGAAGATAAGAAAATTCTCTGACCTGGGCAGACACATGGGCAGAGTCAATATTTTTTTTTTCATTTATTTTCTTCTTCTCATTTCTGCTTTTGAAAATGATGCAAAGGTTTTTATTTCCCAGTGTTGGATGTATGTCTAGTGCTTGCTCAGCCACTCATTGATTATGAGATATAAAGTTGGTGGAAATAAACACCTCACTAGAGCTCACTGTTTACTTTGTGGTCATTATTCATAGGATCCCCTAGAGTTGTGTAGCATAAAATGTCTGTGACCATTTGTGACAGCTGAGGGTGAAAGGGAATCACCTTTGCATGCTTTACACTCTCATGTGGAAGAAGACAGAAAGAAAAAACAAAAACACTGCAATTGGAAAATCCCAAAATATTTCATAGAAAGATCAAAAAAAGGAATCAGTGACTAGAGGGAATTGTGCAGGATATTCTGAGATGTTTTTGTCTGGAAGACAGTAAATAGACAAGATCCACTGAAATAGTAGAGTTCCTGTTGGAGATAAGTAGATGAAAATGGCAGAAAACCAAAAATGCCAGAGTGTATAGTTTGGATATTGTCCCTATGTTGTATAGAAATTTGGGGGAAAAGAACATGTGCTGAAGAATTCAGAGTGAAAGGAAGCAGTTAGGTGATTCTTTCAGGCAGAATAACTCCTTTTGCTTTTTATCTTAAGAATTATGTATATATAAAACAGCATATACTCCTTTGATCTGCTTGTTTAAGGTAAATATTCTGGAATAAAGAAAATCTATGTGATATTCCTTTCACATTTATTTTACAATTTATTTCTGGATTCCTAGGGACATTGCAAATTGAATACTTTTCACTTGAATCCTGATTTTTCAATTCTTGTAATGTAAGAAAACTTGCATACGTACATTGAATAAAACTCAACAGTTATTGCAAATGAATTTACAGTCATCAATGCCAAGCATGCTGTGCTAGTATACTACTTTTCTTATTCTTCTCTTTAAATTAAATTATGTGAGTTAAGACTGTCATAATCTTATTGACTTGTTTAATTTGATAAGGAGAATTGTCAAACTGAAGGAAGAATTGTCAAATATGAAGGAATCAATGGCTAATCAGTTTAATAGCAATCGTTACTGAACATATTTATGGGAACCTAATTACTATACAGTAATGTCATGTTAAGTGTGAAAAAGTATTAAAATATACTATGATATGTCAACAAGCAATGTCAGAAAGTGCAATGGACTATAAACCCATTAAACTTTTATATTTTTAAACACTTTACTTGGACAAATCATGAAACCTCAGTGATAACTTGCAAAATATGCAAATTAGTAATAGTGCACTTCCAAGCAAGCCATGACACATTTTTGGCCTGTTTGTACATTTACCGTATTCAACACAATTTACCATTGGGATGCTGTTGTTGAGTTCAGATTTCAGCTTTTCTTTCTGAAATTCTGGTGATGATCTTAGGCAGGTGGTGAAAACTACATTGTCTGTTTAAGCAATTCCATATAGATTTTGCCTATTTCCTCACAATATTTTGTACTTTATAATTCAGCTTATTTTAGTGGATATGCTGCCTTAGAAAACGGGAACATGATGTATGAGACAATGGAAAGCCAAATATTGTTAGTTCAGAACTCTGTGGAGTGACTAGCATGATCAGGAAAGATTGAGTCTGAGTTAGGAGTAGAAAAGGGGGATTTGTGAGCAATGAGGGTAAGGATAAAGTGCCTACAAAAATGTGAGAGGCATGTAAAGAAAATTATGCTTATTTCAGAGTTCTAAAATCATTTTAGAATCATAGAAAAGAAACATATTGATGATAGGAAGTTAACACATAATAATAGATGTTTTTTCAACTGTCAATTATATCCATCTTTCTCACTCATCTCAGACATAGACACATGCACCTGACAGGGAGTGAAAAATTTTTCTTCCACCCTTCTAGATTCTTCTGGCTGGTTTAAGACTTAAATTCACATGAGACAGATTAATAGGAGAAAAATTTAATTTTGCACCAATGGTGGTCTCATAGATATGGAGTGTGAAGAAATGACAAAGCAGGTAGCTTTCATAATTTTTAGACAAAGAAAGAATAAATTTGTTAGGCTTAGATATTAATTAGTAAATAATCTAAGCAGAGTTTATTTATACCACCTGTCAGCTCTGGATTTCCTATGTCAGGTAATCAAGATGACACTTTACCTCCTGGTGCAGCAAGGATTCCTTTCACAGGGGAGATTTATGTCCCACTTTCAGAAAGACAGAGAAGGTCAGAGTGTCCTTCTTGCACAGCCAGTTTCTCAAGTACCTTTAATTCAAACTAATCAATATACTAAAGTGACATATTTTAGGATGGCAAATTTTGCTTCCCTTAAATCTAACCTTTGAAACTTCCCCAAGAAGTTGAGATGGTAGATTGTGACATCCCACTGAACCAGTCGCTTAGTCTGGATGATAGGTAAGTTCAGGTAAAGGGTTGTGTCTCATTTCAGAAGTTGGCAATGCTGGAGGGCTCACAAAGCTAAACCTATGATGCAAGCAATTGGATATACGGCATTTCTAGGAACACAAAAGAAAACCAATGATCAATAATTTTGACTTGAGCAAATTATAAGCCAGTTTCTGAGTTCTGAGGGTAGCCTGTGGAAAAGAGTTATAGATGTGAGGATTAAAGCGTCCTCTGTACTTGTTCCCAGATAATATTATCAAGTGTTCAGAAAAACTCTGAGAGGCCCACACAAATTGTCTACAAATGGAATGTTGATGTGATTTCTCTAAAGTTTATAGTAAGTTGTCTAGTTTCAAGGAAAAGGACCATTTTAGTTCTCAAATATTTCAGATCAGAAGCAGGGGGAGAAAAATTAGAAATATTAATTTGGAGAGTTGTATATACACATGTACTTTCCATTCAAAGGCTTGGCAATGAAACCAGGGTTTCCAATTTGGTCCTGTTACAAGAAGAACAGATTCTCATTGAACTTATCTGTAAACAATGACAATATAGCCATGAGAATAAGAATACTAAGTTCCTAAATCCTGAAAGAGCAAGAAGGGAGAACAAGATATACAAATGTCTCCATTCTGCTTACACGTGTATAATTTACCAAATTGTTGTAATCATAGTTAGCTTAAGAGGAAAGGCTTCCTTATATCTGGATATAAAAATTAAAGGACCAGCAATCTATATATATATATATATATAAAAGGCTAATGTGCTAAGTGTCCAACCATCCGATCAGTCGCTATGATGCACACTGACCACCAGGGTGCAGCCGCTCAATGCAGGAGCTGCCCAGCTGGAGTGACTTGGCAGCGGCAGTTCTCAGGTGACACACCTTGAAACCAGAAAGGAGGGAACCCGATTCCTCACAGGCCCGTGCGATTCCACCTTCAGCCGTGGGATATTTGTTGCTGGGGCAATGTCAACCCAAATCTGGTTTACTGCACACTTGCATTTGCGTTCCATACCCTATAGGACAGCAACTTTGCAGAGTGACCTCTCACACTCCAAGACCCTTCAGGGAATGTAGGAGCGCTGGTTTCAGTCCAATCCCTGCAGGCCAGGCCAAGGGACCACACATGCCAAAAGGACCTTGCTCACGCCACAGATTTGTGGGAGGGACCATGGAGATTGGCTCCAGGGCGTGTCCAGCTAGTCTCAGCCAGTCTCATCCCGCCAGCCACATTCCAATTAATTTCTTTTCAAAGTGCATGAATCCATGCACCAGTTCACTAGTATTTCAAATAAAAATTTATAAAATTACAATCATCTTGATCAGTTCATTCAGTCCTATGGTTTTAATTTTTGTTAATCTTGATCTCTTTGATAGTGGTTTATGAATCTAGTTTTCTCTTGAGTTGTGTGTATTCTTATCCAGTCAGTGAAATGATCTGAAAGTTATCAGAAACCTGAATTTTTCAGTATTTTTTGAATCTCCTTGAAGATGAGGCACTTTTACATAAACATTTTTTTGCAAAGCATCATGTTAAAACAATAAATTTTTCAATGACAAAAGACTTTAAAATGCCCATTGTTAAAGATCTGATGAGAGTGCATTATAATGCAAATAATGGAAATTTGGTTCTTTTTGAAATATACACTATTATAAAAATAACTGGAACTTTGATTGATAATATTACATATCGTATTTTTAGAAATTGTGTACAATTTCTGGATCACTATATTAATAACATACATGAATACAAATATAATGCAATGATTCCTCATTTAGCAATGCTTCTCATTAATTTTAAAATATCAAAGAATCCCAATTATTTTAATATCTCTTTTTATGAGGAGAAAGAACAAATCTTTGAGATACTTAAGGGCACTCTCAAAAATGTCACAGTTAGTTTGAGGTTAAAAAGACTATGTAGAGTTTGATTTGGGGAAGTTTGTCAATATATCAAAAGGTTTTTAAAACACTTGGTCAGGCAGGATCATAGGTCTTTGTGAAACAATATTTATTTAATCATGGTGACTACCAGGAACTTCACAGGCAAATATTGAAGGATACATAGTTATAAAAAAAAAATCAAAGGCTTGATGAAAGACAAAAATATTTGGGTAAAACACAAAATCTTTGCTTTCTTGGCAAACGATCCAAATAGCAAGGGAAACCCTTTATAATTTTATTAATAGTAGATAAATAGTCCAAGATAGGTTTGTCTTTTAACAGAGAGAGAAAAACAAATTCTAATTTTGCACCAACTTACTCTTGATATTAAAATTCATTCACTCAGTTCAATTCATTTCAATCTTAGCCAGCTTGACCTCACATTAACATTTTTTCAAAGTTTCCTTTTTTTCAAAACTGTTACAACTCTCTTTTTACATTCAGATATTGTCATGTTTTTTCTCTGTCCTATTCTGTCTCTCTTTAGGATAAAATTAAATTTTGTTTTTCCTCAACAAAATGTATTTCTACTTTTTATACCCTCTTTTATTGAAAACTCACATCCTACTTACCTTGGATTCAAAGTTGTTTCCCTTATTTCTAGTAGCTTTAATCACATATATTAGTTAGAATTCTTAACGCCCAGAAACTTTCTTTTCTAGTGGAAACTCAGAAGTATTAGTATGCAATTGTGAACTAGCTGTTATATCAGTGTTCTTTAGATTAACAAACTTATGAATACATATACTTACTAAACCGTATGCTTCCTCTTGGTATCATTTTTCAGTGCTGCACAAGACAAGTTTATTAACACACCCAAGTTTATTAGCACATCCTCTCTAGTAAGAGGTCAAAAATAAAAATAAGACTTGTCTAGTAATTAGTATTTCAGTATTTTATCTTATTTGGAAATGATCCAGACATTTAATGAATTCCCATCATTTAATTTAACTGAGCAAAATGTTAAGGGAGGAAGTTACCCAAGAGGTTTGGAAAATTATTTTTAAGGAGACATATTGTTGAAACAATCACTACTGAGAACTTTATTTAAAACTTTTTTGTCCCACCTACATCTATTTAATTAACTTGTTCCCAACAGCCAGTTCTAGATTACCTACAAAATTTCAATAGACATTAGACAACATCAGACATCATCTTCAATTATTTTTTGGACTGACAGATTTTGCAACAGAGACAAATGAGCTTATTTGACTAATAAGCCGAGGTAGAATAAAAGTTATTAATCTGCATTATATTTCATTTGATTACTCTGAAGACATGCCTACAAACTAAAGCTACAGTTGCTTTTTGAAGCACATGAGGGCTAGGGGCACCAACCACCTACACAGTTGAAAATCCATACATAACTCCAATTGACCCTCCACAAGCGGGGATTCTCAACCACAATTTGAAAATACAGCTGACCCATGAACAATGCGGGTTTGAACTGTGTGGGTCCAGTTAAACACAGTTTCAAAAAATCTACATATAAGCAGAAATGCACAAATCAATTCTGCATTGTTCAAGGGTCAACTGTAGTTTTAATCACCAAAAATTATCCTAGATAATGTGAACTTGAAAACATTCCATTCATAAGTGCTTATTTTAAGCCAGTTAAACAAAGATCTATAACAAATTAATTTTTATAATATCATCTGGTGATAGAAAAGTGACATCTGCAATGTATCTACATAGACATACATATGGACAAACACAGAGTTCTTATTTCTATTTTAAAACAATATGAAATTCACTGATTTATAAATAACAGTAGAAATAAATTAAGTTTATTCAAATGGCTAAAGCTTTTACTATTTATTGAAAAGGCTTTTTAAGATTTGTGTTTGTCCCTGGAAATAATCTTAAGGGTGTCTACAGTTTGGACAAGTCATCCCTTTTAGCAGTTTATATATTAAAAGAACCTCTTTCCATTTTTTCTTTCAGTCTCAGGCAATTGTGAGCTAGGGTGTTTGAATTTCAAAGACATGAAAAGACATATTTTCTCTGTGTTTTGGAGTACATCAGAAGAAGTCCAGCATAATTATTATTTCAATTTGTCTTTTTTTAAGTTCAAGACAACTATACCTCCATTTTGATTTGTATGTATAATATCTGCAAATGTCTGAAGGCACATAGGAAGTGGTCTGAGTAATTTTTAGTTACTTCTAGAGTCATGCTTTTATTTTCCTAAAGATTCAAGTTGCTAATCAAGAATTGTTGACTCTAACTTTTTTTTTCTTTCTGCATTCCTGCAAGCTAGCTTCAAAAAATTGGATAGCTGCAAAGTCCATTGCCATAGGAAGGCCTGAAGCTGGCAGAGCCTGCTTAGACAGCCTAGCAAATCTAACCTTATTGTCTGCCCCCAGTGCTTTTGCTGAACTTATTTTCTGGCTTTTAGCATTTCCATACGTAACCTTGAGCCTAGAGATTAGGTGGAGTGGTTTGTGTAAATCTTGGAGGGAAAGAGGAGTTACAGCAGGCAGCTCTGTGTTTAAGGGATTTCCTAGGAAAGGTGGAGGAATTTCAAGGTTTAAGGGAATTGGCTGAGGAGACAGAGCTGGGTTTTGATAGGGACAGGGGTTAGACCAGGGACCCAGTGATCCTAAAGAGCTGCTGGGAATAAAGGTGTGTCCAAAAGGAAGGAGAAGAGAGATTTACATTAGATGTGAATTTTAATTTTGTTTGAAGTTTAATTTCTGAAAATTTAGGAGGATTCCTAAGAGACTCTCTAAAAGCTAGCTGTTATATTTCTTTGTATTCTTTTTAAAATTGGGTCTTTCTATGGGTACAAAAATTGAATTATTTAGGATGAGGGCGCTCAAAAACTTTTTTCAATTTAGAAGTTTTTCCAATTCAAAGAATCTATCATCTGGCTGTTGATGAACAGGATTGCCTTAATGGTAACTAAAGCCAATAAGTCTTTTTATGGCTTTAAGCATGGACACAAGAGGGATCCCCAAAGAAAGTGAAACAACAGCAAAAAGACAGAAGCCCTCAAAAGATCCAAAAGATTCGCTCCCAGCATTAGTCTAAGAAAGCAAAGGCTTTCCTTGCACCGGTGGTGAGGATGGTGTAGTAGAAATGTTGTCTCCAGTTAGTTCCTCATAGGAAAGTAGGATGCCTCCAGCCACAAGCCTGCTGATTGGTGACACTGGGCAGTCAATAGAGACATGGGACATTGCTGGTACTAACAGAGCAATGAAGGCTGAGGTGACAAAGGCTCCTTAGGGACTAGGATCCCTTATGACAAAGTCCCCTAGAGCTATCACAGCTGGACAGAGTACTACCTGACTGTATGTCTCAAACCTCAGACTAAATATTTCACTGGCTACCAAGCTCCACCCCTGTATGTGCATCTTCCAGATGGTGAAGATCAGAGAGAATATTCTCACGGGTCACAAAGCCAAGATCTCAGAAGACAGAACAAAACAAAAGGAAAAACCTCATCTACTTTTTATTATTATTACTAGAGGCCCAGCACCCGAAACTCATCTGCGGGTATGGTCCCTAGGCCTGGCATGCGATCAAGGCCTCTTCTCCAGCTGTCTGCAGCCAACCCACCCCTGCCAGCACCCACTCCATGTTCCTCCTTCACCATCAGGTGATTGGAGCCTGATGGCCGGGGGAAGAGAAGAAGCGGTTGGCCATTCTTGGCCACTCACCATGGGTTGCCCTCTGTGTGGGGGGCCATCGGCAGGCCAGTGGATTTGGCCTGGCCCCACCTGCATCCCCCGCCACCCACCCCTGGTTCCCTGTTCACCGTTGGGTGATTGGAACCTGCTAGCCAGGGAAATGGACTGAGATGTGGTCAGTGCACCTCATAGTACTGGTCAAGCAGTCGTTCCACCATTAGGATCAATTTGCATATTACCCTTTTATTACATAGGATTATTATATAGGATTATTATATAGGATAGAGGCCCAGTGAATGATGAGGTTTGGCCGCCTGCCCTGATGGGGGCTCCGGATCAGGGTGGGGGTCCCTGCTGGGGGTGAGACCAGCTTAGGGGAGGGGCTGTGGGAGATTTGCAGTCCAGCCACACCCCCAATCAAGATAGGAGTCCTGCTGAGGGGTGGGTCAGCAGAGGCGAGGTCCCACAGGCTGTTTGCAGGTCAGCTGCCCCTGATTGAGGTGGAGGTCCTTGCTGGGGATCAGGTCCAGCCTGGGCAAGGGGCCATGGGCAGTTTGCAGGTTGTCCATGCCCCCAATCAGAGTGGGGGTCCCCGCTTGGGGGTGGAGCTGGCCAGGATAAGGGGCTGCAGTTGTTCTGGTCTCTGGTCATTCTGGTTCTGCTGTCTTGGTCACTGGGCTTTAATTATATAAGATTATTTAAAGTATTACATATGGCTCCTTTTTCCCCCATTGACCCCTCCCTGGTCAGTCCCACCCCCTAGAACAAGTCTCCAACACCCCAGTGTCCCTGTCCATGTGTCATGCTAATGTACATGCATACTCGTCCTTTGGTTGATCTCTCACTCTCCCTTGCCTTCCCTCTGAGGTTTAACTGTCCTTTCAGTGTCTCTCTGTCTCTGGATCTATTTTTGTTCACCGGTTTATGTTGCTCATTATATTCCACAAATAATGAGTGAGATCATGTGGTATTTATCTTTCTCTGACTGACTTATTTCACTTAGCATGATGTTCTCCAAGTCCATCCATGCTGTTGCAAATAGTTGAAGTTCCTTCTCTTTTAGAGCAGCACGGCGGGGGAGGGGGGGGTCCTTCAGCCCGACCTGTGCCCTCTTGAAGTCTGGGACCCCTAAAAGGATGTCCACCTGCTGACATGCCTAGCCAGCCTGGGTGAGGGACTGATGGCTGTTTGCAGGCTGGCCAAGCCCCCCAGTGGGTACCCTCACCCCTTGGGGGTGTGGCCAGCCTGGGTGAGGGGCTAAGGGCCATTTTCAGGCTTCCCACAGCTCCCATTGACCCAACGTCCCAACGGGGCTGACTGGAATCAGGTTTCTGGGGTTTATTTATCTTCTATAATTGAAACTTTGTTTCCTTGAGTAGAGGCCCAGCCAGCCTAGGCAGGCAGTTTCCTCCATCGCTGGTGCAACAGAAGCCTCCTGTTTGCTCTAGCTCCGTGGCTGTCAGACACTATCTGGGCTGGGTTAATTTGCATACAGCTGCTCTGATTGGCTGATGGATGTGGCTTGGCTGGTGGGCGTGGCTTAGGTGTAACTGAGTGAGGCTCAATTTGCATATTACTCTTTTATTAGATTAGATAATATTCCATTGAGTAGATATACCACTGTTTTTTAATCCATTCACCTGCTGATGGGCACTTAGGCTGCTTCCAAATCTTAACTATGGTAAACTGTGCTGCTATGAACATATCATCTACTTTAAAATATATATATATATATATATATATATATATATATATATATATATTTGATTTTTCACAGAGAGAGAAAGGGAAAAGGATAGAGAGCTAGAAACATTGATGAGAGAGAAACATTGATCAGCTGCCTCCTGCACACCCCTCACTGGGGATGTGCCTGCAACCAAGACACATGCCCTTGACCAGAATCAAATCTGGGACCCTTCAGTCCACAGCTGATGCTCTATCCAGTAAGCCAAACTGGTTAGGCTATCATCTACTTTTTACATAAGGGATCCACAGCCAAGTGTATCTGAACAGAGGTCTATCTGGTGAGAATCATTAGCCCATTAGCATGTGAGGCCAAGTCGAGGAGCAGGCTATGCCTGCATTCTTACTCTGGTTTTTCTCCTATGAAAAATATAATTCAACACAGAGAGAAAGAAAAACAGTGTCTATCTTTGGGAGAAAAAAAAAATCTACAGAAATTGAAAGTACTCATTTACCAAGTTTATCAGTTGCTATGCCCAAGGAACTAGTTCCACAAATATTTTTAGCAGTTAATCTAAGTTTAGAAAGTTATAAAAAAGGACTTTTACCACTTTCACTTCCTCTGGACCCACATACAGAAATCAGGGATGTTGATGTCATAATTTTTACCTTCTGCCAGTGTGTGTGTGTGTGTGTGTGTGTGTGTGTGTGTGAGAGAGAGAGAGAGAGAGAGAGAGAGAGAGAGAGAGAGAGAGAGAGAATGATATCCCAAGACCTCTTTCTCTGCAGCTATCCCAATAGCAAGCAGTTTTGAGCCAGCAAAAATCCAGCTGGAAAACAAATTTTTCTTTAGTGCTTCTAGGTTCTTCTGACTGGTTTAAGAATTAAATTAACATGAGACAGACTAACAGGAAAAAGTCAAGTTTCATTTCACACTTATGGAGGTCCCATAGATATGGGACTTAAAAAATTACCAAAGTAACAGCTTTTATACTTTTTAGACAAAGAAACAATAACTTTGCTAGGCTTAGGTAGTAAGTAGTTAAAAATCCAAGCATGGTTTGTTCACACAGCCTTCTGGGCCCTTAAGTTCCTGTCTGCAATAAAGATGACTCTTTACCTCCTGGTGAGCAAGGATTCCTTTTACAGGGAGATTTATGTCCTGCTTTCAGGAAAACAGAGAGGAGGGTCAGAGTGTCCTCTTGCACAGGCTGTTTCTCAAGCAACTTCAATTTAAAATAATCAATATGCCAATATAGCAAATTTGGGGATTGTGAATTTTGTTTCCATACATACCCCACATGCTGTGAGCATGCTCACACTCAAAGACACACACAAATACACACACATCTTCTTTTATTTCATGGAGAGAGACAATAAAATAAACATTATTGCTATCCTTGTCTATTCACTACTTCTTTCCCTGAATGCTTCTGCTGAGCTTTTATTAAAAACTCAGTTCCAAAAGTGAGGTCATCAGTCAGAAGGAAAAAAAAAAATATTCGGCTGTTAAATGAAATCCTTTGTCTCCTATTTTGAATCAAAGGTGAAATAGAAAATAAAAGCAATTAAGGTTATTGTGTTTTTGTTTTTTTTTTTCATTATTTTTCCCCCCTGACATTCTCTGAAACTTATGGACAAGTGCTCCTGCAGCTTGAGGACTTTTATTTCACATCTATTTGTTATTGTTTGGTTGTCCTCTGTGTCCCCACATGTTATTGCTGGAGGTGGAATTCTTGGGGTACTGTGGGAATATGAATTTCCTGAGGCCCCCGCAGGGTGATTAGGTATCATGGAAAGCTTTATTGATGATGTAACCTTAAGGGAGTTCCCCTCATAGATCCCATTTCCCTCTGATCCGCCATGGAAAAAGTCATATCTTGTCTGCAGCAGGAACCAGTTTCTACTCCATAGCAAAGTTCAGTCTAGTCCAGCATCTGGCTGGCTTAGTTTGTGTTTCAGCTGTAGTGTGTGGGGTCTGCATGACCCATAGTCACATGGCAGGCTAGCAAAGGTCATGGAGCAAGTGAGGGCAAGAGAATAGGAGCAAAGCAAGAGGAAAAAGAGAGCAAGAATTTCTTTGTCTGGGGATTTTAACAAGGAGCTCATCCAATGAATCCTTCAGGACTTTGCACATTTGCATTGGCTCCACCTCCTCTAGTCAACTATCTTTTTCTCAGATGAGACTGATAGACAAGCACCTTCTCTATGTCACCCTAACTTTCCTGTGCATGCATTCATTTCCCTCTTTGTTACACCCCTTTCCACAATGATCTGTTAGAAATGGACTGGTGATTCCTTGTGGGGTGTGTGAAATTGCAGCTACCAGATGAAGATGCCCAAATGACCACGCTCACAATATTTGACCTCCCCTTTACTTTCTTCCCATTATTAGTGTTAATAACTACCAAGTTATAATGGAAACATATTCTTTACATAGTTTCTATAATAGGATATTTCTGTATTTTTTCTCGCCTTAATTAAAGCAGTCCTTAGAAACTGGGAGGAGGAGTGAGGGAAAGGTAAAAGAATTAATTTTAGTCAGAGAATACATCTAAAAAGAGAGACCAATACTCGGCAAGGAAGGCAAAAATCAGAATGCCTGGGGCTGGGAAAGCCAGAAGGAAATAAATTATAAAGGTTTATGAGCCTTAGGAAAAAAGTATAGGAAATCTCTGATACAGGTTTTCTGGTTTCATGTCTTGGCTGCTCCAGAACAACCTCTTGATGGATTGATTGCTGTGACAATTGCACCCATAATGCAAAGCTCTTCTTTCCCAAATGTGAGCATGATGGGGCCATAGGTTCACAAATGCTGGGGATTGCTGGTTCACAGTCAAAGTTAAATTCCCTTTTGCTCCTGAAGAATGAAAATGTACACCATCTCCACCTCTATACCCCTGTTGTTGTTTTTATTTTGTTTTGAGAAGAGATACACAATTGTGTATCTTTGTGCTCACCTGGACTATAACCTAAGAGTTTAGCTTAGCATGTCTCCCCTCAATGCTGAAACATTTCCAGATTTAGGCTTACGATAGGGATGAGGACATATTCTACTAAACTACTTGGGGAAAAAAAGAAAAGAAAAAGCCATATACAAAACAAACTGGGGGAAAAACACACAAGGAAGGAGTAGTGAGAGAGCGATCACACCAACTTGGCAGTGGGTGGTGTCTTGACATTTACAGTTACTGGACAAACACAAAAGTGATAATTTGTTATATCTACGGAATTTTCTTACATCAAATATTTGCAATGATATCCAAATGACTATTACTGCTGAAATATGGGATCAGATAAATGAAGAGAAAAGAAAAGAATTCTGCTGAGTTCCAAGAAAATGTGTTCTGGAGACTGAAGGATATTCTAAGTAATATTTCTTCCACTATTTTATACATACAAAATGAAGAGCTGCAGCAGCTGGGTATTGAAAGTAGTTGATGAAAAAGCTCTGAATCATCCATGCTAACTCTGTAATAAATCAGATTCCCTAGAAAATCATTCTTTTCTTCCTTCTACTTTACCCTAAAGATGATCTGATTCTTGTGTTTTGTCCATTTAATAAGATAAGCATCTCATCCAAAGGAAACAAGCTGACCTTAAAATTTCAGGCTTGTTGAAAACATTCTCTGCTGAGAGGAGCTACTGCTATCTCTCAGACCAAAAGTAGAACATGAAATCCATATGGCTCATTAAAATCCTAGACTTCTCTAGCCCCATCTATAATGATGATAAGTAGTAATCAATGTAATTGCAATGTATCCTTAATGACTTCATATATCAACGCATGCACACATGTTGTTTAGTTTGGAAAGGTTGGAAATATTTCAAGATTTCAAGACCGTGCAGATGTCTAAAGATTTCAGACTGCATCGTTGTTTCTGTTACACAATGTAATTGAAATGGGTGATAATCTAGATAAGAGAGGAAAAGCTGCTATTGGAACTTTTTCCTCCATTGTGGGCTTTTTGGGTTTCAGCAGCTCAACACTATCAGTCCCCAATGTGATACCCAAAGATAGTGAACATAAGCCAGACCACTATCTAGTGTTAACGCCAAGAGATGATACAACCAGTAAATGTTTCCTTCTGGGAGGACTCTGAGAATCTCAATTACTCTTAATCAAGAGAGAAGTCAGTCAGGCTTGAAGTAAGGGCCTTGTATTTAAAATCAGCAGAGAGGGGAAAGGTGAGGAGCCGATGAAGTTCCTTGGCTTGTCAGACCTGCTGAAAATTATTATTGTCAAACCTACCACTTCTCCTCCACCCCCTCTTTCTCCTTTATGGTGTTGCTAGGAACTACAATCAAATCCATTTTTCTTCACCTTCCTGCAAGTGCATGAGTTTCCTTATTGATGTTCTTTAATTTTAATCCAATTAGTTATTGTTTTAGGATAGCATTATGGAGAAACCCCTGTATCTGTCTGCATTCAGAATCAAAACCCTGGGGTTGCTTCACAGGGAGAAGAAAAGAAGGAATATCTACAGCTCTGTCTGCTGCCAAATAACTTAATGAAAAATTGCAGGCAACCACCTTTAATTGAGTTTCAGCTTGTTTCACATATAGAGGAGACTAGTGGCCACAAGGGAATTATATATGGACACATTGTCCTTCATGGCTATGGAGGCCAGTGAAGTGGAGAAGAGAAGAGTATTATTCGCAGAGATTTTCCCATGCCTCCTTAGAAGGAGTCAGAGACACTGGAGCAGGGAAACACTGGAGCTGTGTTACCAGGATGCATTTGACAGTCTAACTAGCCAAATGCTACTCATTCTTTAAACATAGTTCCCCTAGTGGTTGTAAGAAAGTATATAAACATTCTGAGTAAATAATTGCTCCCTTAGCTTCAAAGACCAGCTGTCCAGCTTCAACATATTCAGATATTTTGGGCCAAGTACATGTATTATAGATTATGTTCTGGGATTTTAAAAATATTTTATGTTAACTATGGTAAAAACACATAGCATAGAATTAACCATTTTAAAATATACAGTTCAGTATGTTAAACATGTTCACACTGGTGTGCAACAGCTCTCCAGAACTTCTTCATCTTCAAAACTGAAATCCTGAACCTGCTGAACAACACTCCCTCCCCCACTCCCTCTCTCATATCCCCGACAGCCACCACTCTGTTTTCTGTTTCTATGAATTGGACTACATTCGGTACCTCATATAAATGGAATCATACAGTATTTGTCTATGTTTTATGATTTTATTTAAGTAGTTGATAGGTTGTTAATACTAGATGAACATTAATTTCACAAAAAGGACTTATTCTGTTCTAGCAACTATAGGAAGCCCTAAGAAATAAGTTTCTACCATGGTGAAACATAAAATCCAGCGGTGGAAACTGATATTTGAACAGTGACTACAATGCGATGTAATATACACATAACGGAAATCTGTGCATATAATAATATTTCTTCAATTAATAACCTTCTTTTGCCAACATATTTCCACCATGTTTCCAGATCAGAAATTTTCTTTTGGCACTCCTGTATTCTCATCATAGGTCTTATTCCTTAAAAAACAAAATAATTTTTAAATCCTTCCATTAAATATCCAAGATTGCTTTTTTATATTTTCCACACTTTGTGCATTGAATAATAGGATCTTAAGTCATAAGTATTGTTTGTTACTTTTTTAAAATATATTTTATTGATTCCCTCACAGAGAGGGAGAGGGACCGAGAGTCAGAAACATCGATCAGCTGCCTCCCGCACACCTCCTACTGGGGATGTGCCCACAACCAAGGTACATGCCCTTGACCGGAATCAAACCTGGGACCCTTCAGTCCACAGGCTGATGCTCTATGCACTGAGCCAAATCAGTTAGGGCTTATTTGTTACTTTTAAAAAATATATATCTTTATTGATTTCAGTGAGGAAAGGAGAGGGAGAGATAGAAACATCAATGTTAAGAGAGAATCATTGATCAGCTGCCTCCTACACAGAGCCTACGGGGGATCAAGCCTGCAACCCTGGCACGTGCCCTTGACCAGGATCGAACTCAGGACCCCTCAGTCTGCAGGATGATGCTTTATCCACTGAGCATAGTCAGCTAGGGCTGTTTGTTGCTTTTTATTCCCTCCTTTCTCTATGAACTCTGTAGGTCTCTATTTTTTCTGATATTGTATGAGAAGTTTCCTTCATCCTTTTAAGATTTAATGCATTTTTCCAAGCAAAAGAAATTCTCCCCTACTCTGTGAGATGTACTGCATACTTTCTATAAATCCACATTGTTGATATTAAAAGCTACTATTTGGTTTTATCTTTGAAACACCCTTAATGTAATATTCATTTTGACTATCTACATTCAAGGATATCTTCCAAAACAATGATTTTAAAATGTAGAAAATATTCTACTTATATCTATAATTGCTTCTCAAGTTTTGAAACATAGAATTGAGGATCTTGAAAGTACCCTAAATATCATTGGCATCAATGCTTTCATTTTGAAAATAGGGAAAATAAATCCTGGAAATAAAAAAATGACTTGTCCAAGGTCAAAGTTGCTAAAGATATATTCCAGGTGTCTCTGATTTAACCATTTGTTCCACCATGAATTAACAGAGTGGGTAGCAAATGGATTTGATGAGTTTTGGTAGGCACAGTATCACCTTTGGTTGAATGCTCTGGGAAAATAATAAAACTCTCACTGAGTCTTATCGATCCATATAAAGGCACTTCTATCCATGATGGTGTTCATATCTTCCTCCTAATGCCTATAATAAGAAACCTTTAATTTATTAGTGCCTATAAATATTCCTTAATGTGATGTGGCTCATGGGAAGTAGCTGCTTTTTCAATTGCTATGGAAAGAGACATATAATGACTTTATTTTAAGTAATACAGATTTTTTTACTCTTATTGTCTAATGTCCTTTCTCTAAAACACTATGAATCTCCTTTACTCATTCATTAAATCATTAATTCATTCATTCTACAAAAGATAATTTTGCTCCTAATGCTTCCAAGCCATTTTATTTTGCACTGGGCATAAAATAGCAAGATAGACTTGATTTCTGCCTTCATGCCTCTGCCTTCAGAACCGTCCAGCAAGACTATTATTTGTGTTTTTTTTTTCCCCACTTGTATTTTTTTCTAGGAGACCTTAGGAATACTTTGTTTTTAAATAAATATGGTTGTAGATGAATATATCTCAGGCTTTTCTCCTATCCCCATGCATAATTTGGACATTTCATGCAAGAAAACTAATGTCATAGAGACTCTCAATGACACTGAAATGATGAATTCCTTGCCCATTCCCTGAGATTTTACATTGAACCAAAGTTCTCTATCCTTAAAACCAAAAGTGTGAATTTTGAGGGTCAACTGTTTGTTGTTGTGTTGTTTTTTCCCCCCTAGATTTGTTCACTAGTTGGAGTGCTTACGCATTCAATAATCCATAAACTAGTTGCACAGTCTGCAGATAGTAACATGCCTGTGTAATTAAATATTATGTATCCATAGCACCTAAAACAGTGCCTAGAACATAGTAAATGTCTTTTAAAATATTGTAGAATAACTGAAAAGAAAAAAGAATGAATGAGCTTCAGGGAAGTACTAATTGCACAGTGGCTGATCATTTTTCTTTCTTATTTGTAGACCTGCCATTAACCTAAAAAGGATTAGCAATTAGCTATAATTTACATGAATCTAGCTACAATTATATATAGCCTTGGTAAGGAACAAAAACAGTTTATGGAGTCTTTCCTACAATATTCAGTTATGTTTTACCCACACCTTTTACTCAACCTCTTTATTGGAGGTGGTTGCCATCTAGAGTCTAGAAGTTCTGACACATGCCCCACCTGATGGAGCCTGCTTGGTGGCATTTCAGCAATCTGCTTTGGGGCAAAGGGAAAAATTAGCAAGGGGAGCTTTTCTAATATAGCTACCCCCACAGTCCAGTACATGTGCCCAGTTTGTGCTTCATTTATCTGCCTGGCTGATGAACTATTTTAGGAAAGATATGAGGCAGTGAATTAAAAAGTGCATTATATTTTTTTCATTTAGTAATTACTGCACTGCAGCAAACAGAGCTGGGTCTGAGTGAATGCTGACATCTAATTTTCAGGTTTTGAATTGCTCGGAGAAAAGAAAATCTCTCTGTTTTCATCTACTAACTTTTCACTGAAGTAATTATGCAGAACAGAGCATGGTCCTGGGCAATGTTTAACACAGGCAGGTCAGAACTAGACAGAAAATGGACCCTTGGTTCCAGAATAATTAAAGATCCATGGTTTTGGAGAAGCAGTGATGTCATTGAACAGACACACACTTGCAGAACATTGCATGCTTGAAAGCTGTGTTTTTAACTGTTTCATATTATTTATAAATTGTCATCATAATTTGAAAGTAAAGTATCTTTTCTCTATCTCTTTGTCCCATTGTTGGGGTGGTGCATTTCTATCTCCATGAGCAAGATTGTGTTTTATGGTCATTCTATTGATTTTGTTTATTTGCAAATGGATGCATGTATGCATATCCTATATAATAAAAAAGAAATGTAAATTAACCATCCCTCTGCTACACTCACCAGCCAATCATAGTGAGTATGCAAATTAACCTGGAAAAGATGATGGGTTAATTTGCATACACAAGTGTCAAGCACCCCAGGAGGTGGCGGCAGCTGCAGGCTCCCAGAACCATTGCTGGCCCCAGGAGGTGAGGCCTGCTGTGCCAAGCCATGCCTGCAGGATCCCGGGACCTTGCTGGCAGAGAGCAGAGTGGGAGAGAAGGAGGAGAGTGGGAGGTTTGGAGGACTTGGCAGAGCAGGAGACTGCTGGACATAGAGCAGAGCGAGAGAGAGGGTGGCTTGGAGGGTGTGGCTCCCTCTGTCACCCCAGCTTTCTCATCACACAGCTGTGGATACTGACAGCAGGGTGGAGGAAGTCCCACCCCCACATAATCAGCCAGAATCAGCCTTTGGTCAGACTGTTCTCAGTGGCCTGACAGCCAGGGCTGTCATTCACCTGCATCTCAGACCGTGACAGTATAGAGGTGGTACTATGTCTAAAGAACAACCGTTGATACAATGAGGCTCTGAAGCCAAAAGATGCCAGCATTATCTACAGAAAAATTTCTGCAGAGAAGCATGTGTCTGATCTTGAAAGAAGGTGGCATCTGTGACAGAATGTATCTGAATACCAGCTACTGGAAAAATGTCTTTCTGATGCTGAAAAACACTGGTGTTATTGACCAAAAATGTCCAAAGACCAACGTGCCTTTGAAGTGTGAAAGAAGGCAGTGGCGACGACAGAATATGTCTAGAGAAGAATCATCAACAAGCACTATCAATACTGGTAAGAATTGCCTTCTTAGCAAAAAATGGAGTACATGAGGATGCAATTCTTGAACGTGGTTGTGGGGGAATGACTGCTCGATGTGAATTTTTCTATCACTAAATTTCTCTGATGAAAAACAATCCAATGGGAAATTCACTCGATGTTGTAGCAAAGGGAAAGTCTGTTCAAATGATAATACATTTTCCAGATTACCCAGCATATTTAAAAAGATTAAAGACAAACGAAAATTCTGACAGTAAAAATTTCATGGAAAATATTTATTCCATAAACAGTTCGTTTGCTTTTGCTTCCATTGGTGTAAAAATTGCATCACCATCAGGATATGGGCCATACTGTTTTAGAATACACAGACAAGTTTATCACTGTACTGGAACTTTACATCCTTTGGATGGTGTTTCTCAGAAGTTTCCTCAAGCCTATATTTTGGATACAGCCGAAGCTACAAGTAAAGTACAAGATTAGCAATGCCATAAAAACAGGGCTGCTCAGAAAGACTCATGATCAACATCAACAACCTTATGCATGAAATAAATGAATTAACAAAATTGTACAAGATGCTACATGAGGTAGAAAAGGAAGCCCAATCTGAAGCAGCAGCAAAATGTATTGTTCCCACAGAAGTAACAATGACAATTAAATATGATCATAACAGTGACCCAGGTAGATATAATTCTCCCCATGTAACCAAGGTTGCTGTCATATTCAGAAATGAAGATGGAGAACCTCTTTTTGAAAGGGACTGGTTCATTCATTGTAAACCAGGTCCCAATAACCCAAATGCCACTAAAATGAAATAAATCAATGTCCTGTTTCCTACATTAGATGCAAAGACATAGCCTATTCTTTTTCCACATGGTGAAAAAGGCTGGGGAACAGATATTGCATTAAGACTCAAAGACAACAGTGTAATCTGCAATAATACTAGACAAAATGTAACAACACAAGTCACACAAATGCAGTATTATGGATTTCATCTCTCTGTGCGGGACACATTCAATCCTTTTTTAAATTCAGGAAAATTAACTCAACAGTTTATCGTGGATTTGTATTTAAAAATGGAGGCCAATTAGATAAATTTCATCAAAGCAAATCAATCTAGGTTGAGAGTTGAAAAATACAGTGATTTTATGGATAATCTCAAATCTAGATCTGAAAATGACAATGTGCCAATTGGTAAAATAATACTTCCATCATCTTTTGAGAGTAGTTCCAGAAATATGCAGCAGCGATATCAGGATGCTATGGCAATTGTAACAAATTATGGCAAGCCCAATTTATTCATAACCATGACATGCAACCCCAAATGGGCAGATATTGCAAACAATTTACAATGCTGGCAAAAAGTCTGACTTGGTAGCCAGTTTTTAATATTAAGCTGAATGCTCTTTTAAATGATATCTGTAAATTCCATTTATTTGGCAAAGTAATAGTTAAAATTCATGTCATTGAATTTCAGAAACATGGACTGCCTCATGTTCACATATTATTGATATTAGATGGTGAGTCCAAAGTACATTCCTCTAATTAATTCCCTTTCAATGTGCATTGATTTCGTGCACCATGCCACTAGTATTACAATAGGTTGTTTTCCTTGGGTTCCAAATGAACCAAGAAATTGGGGAAATGGAAATCTAAATGGAAAGTAGCATGGAATCATGAAATCAAAATTTTAGGAATATAAAGAACCTCAAAGATCATTTTTAAAGCATTTTCATACACAGAAAAGAGGTGAACTGACACTTTGAGGGAACAGTCCCCATCATACTGCCATCAACAGAGACATTGTTCAGGCCATTCAAGGGCCCACGGGGTCACTTTCATTTCAGATCAGCTGCTGGTGACAATTTCAGGAATTCCTATGACCAACCTCAAGTTCGATAACTTGCCAGAATGATTCTCAGAACTCAGGAAAATGTCATACTGATGATTTCAGTATTTTGTTTGTTTGTTTTTTGGTAGCAAATTAATATAAACTAGAACCACTCAAATAAAAATATGCATAGGGATAAATATGGGAGGTTTCAAAATGTTAGGTTTCCATTATCCTCAGAGATGTGTTATCCTCTTAGCATCAATGCACAGCAATGCATGGAGTATTGCCAAACAGGGAAGTTCACCTAAGCTCTGGTGTCTAAACTTTATTGAGTTTTCAAAACATAGGAATGATTATCACCTATGTGGTTGAACACAGTCTTTAGTTGCCCACTCTGACACTCTGAGCACCAATCCTTTAATCACATGATTGGTCTTCTGGAGTGGCTAACCCTTATCTTGGTCATCTTGCTAGCTTTAGCATGAACTTTCTAGGGATCCACTATGAGTTACCTTGTTAGCATAAATTATCAGGTGTGCTTGATGGGCCTACCACAAATAACAAAGACACTTATCACTCAAGAAATTCCATGGGTTTAGAGGTCACCTCTCACATGTATTAGAGGGAAGAACTGGATATCAGGAAGATATTTCCTAGCTCCTTGTTCATAATTATTTTTTTCATTAACCAAAAGGCTTACTAGAATATGAAATCTACTGTATAGCAGCTGTCATAGCAAAATATCTTGAAAAATAACAAATTTATAAGGCAATATAAGGATGACTATTTATTTTAGACCTGAAGGCTTGCTTTGCATATATGATCTTCTCCACGTGAGGGTGGGAACCTAATAAAACAGGAAGAATCTGTTACTAAAGAGAAAGGGGTTAAGGATGGAGAAAGAGAAGGTTCTATAGAAAGTAGAGGGGCTTTCTGCTTAGAGACTCAAGAGGAACAACCAGCATTATTGTTTGGATGGAGGTTAAACAAAAAGAGTGGTGGGGAAATTAGAGAAAGCTATTGCTTTAATTACACTAAGGAGATATTGAGCACATGTAGTTGACCATGAAACTAAAAAGTAGCATATAGTCTGTTTATCTAATTATTAAGAAAAGAATCTACAAATATGTTAGAGCTGAATAACTGGACAAAAATTTCAGAATTTTAAAATAGGTCACTAAGAACTTTCTCCATCTTGTGCTTTTATCTATGCAATGTAGGCAGTAGGTACTCACAAAAATATTTGCATAATATCCTGGTATTTTGTCTTATTCACAAGTAGGTTATTATAAAAGCTTACATATCACATGCTAAATTTTATGTAAGAAATAAAGGTAAATAAGAAAATATGCATTCATCTGCTTACTTTTATAAGAAAAAATGTAGTAGTAAATCAAATAACTAAATAAAATTTTTATATCTACTAAGCAAGGGCAAAAATGTTTATATATACAAGGAGAGAATGTGATACTGCTCTGACTATAAGTATTTGTACAGTTTTGACTTTTGGAGTTTGTTAGTGTTCTACAAATTCAAAAATAAAAATTAAATCAATAAAAGTAGGAAGAAAAAAACTGATAACTGGCTACAGCCAGAAACAAACAACCCCAACCATCTTTTAAATGAAGAACATAATCACACTTAAAAAAAAAACACAAAGAACTAAACAAAATATTTTAATATAAGTATATACTTATTAAAATATAATATAATTGATATTCAATAAAATTCATCAGCTTTAAATGTCTATACAACCTTTTTTAAATTTATCTTTATTGCTGAAAGTATTACAAATGTCTCCTTTTCTTCCCCATTGACCCTCTCTCCAGCCCCCTCCCACCTCATCTCCACCCCCCCCCCCCAGGCCTTCACTGCACTATTGTCTGTGCCCATGGGTTATGCATATCTATAATAATAAAAGCATAATATGCTAATTAGACCAAAAAGGCAAATGACCTTCCAGATTTTATTCCAGACATCCTTTCAGATGAAGCCACCACAACCGGGGCCAAGGCAGAGGAAATTAGGGACTATCAGGCAGGCTGGTGAGCAGTTAGGGTGATCAAGCAGGCAGGTAAGTGTTAGGGATGATCAGGCAGTCAGACAAGTGGTTAGGGGTGATCAGGTAGGCAGGGAGAGTGGTTAGGGACAATAGGCAGGCAGGTATAGGTGGTTAGGGGCAATCAGGCAGGCAGGTATAGGTGGTTAGGGGCAATCAGGCAGGCAGGCAAGTGAACGGTTAGGAGCCAGCAGTCCCGGATTGCAAGAGGGATGTCCAACTACTGGTTTAAACCAGCAGTTGAACATTCTCTGTGGATTCCCAGATTGAGAGAGGGTGCAAGCTGGGCTGAGGAACCGCCCCCCACCCCCATGCACAAATTTCATGCATTGGGCCTCTAGTATGCATATAAGTTCTTTGGGTTAATCTACAGTTATCTTTTAAACACAGTTCCTTGAGGCAAAACTGCAAACAAATATTGAGCTTTGTTTACTGTTTGTTTGTTTGTTTGTTTATAGTAGTGGTGTGAGTTAACAATTCTGAAAGGACTTTGTGTTCATTGCAGGGCTGATCAAATGAGCAAAGTCAGTCATGTTGGAGGAAGCCAAGGTTTTCACTGTGATAAAAGGGAATGTGGAATGAGGGAAGGCAAAGAAGAAATTTACAAGGTTAGGCTGGGGTTGGAGATACCAGTAGGAACACATATTTCCTATGTCCATTAAAAGTGTAAGAAGTAATGACACTGCAGGAATAATGAGCATACTTTAAACCTAGATATTGGTTTCTAAACTGAACCAGGACTAATTGAAGATATCACCAAATGCAGGGCTGAATTATGAAGGTATAAAATGAGCCCCAAACATCTCAAAACATCTTACTGTTTTGGAATTACTAAAAAAAAAAGGGGAGGGGGAGTTATATTAAAAGGACAGAAGAACAAGCTTGAAGGAACTCATTTTATGTATCTGGGACAATTTCAGCACCCCAAATTAAGAAGCATAATGGATTAGAACAGAATGAATAAAATAAGAATGCATGAATGGTTACTGATATGTAATAGGTAAACAAACAATTGAGTACATAGAAAATAAAGAAAAGTCCTTCTAACATGCCAACTGACAAATGTGTAGAAAATAGGGAATTTGGAAACACACTGTTTTCAAACATGACAGAACAAGGTGTTTTAGGCAAGAATCACCAATAGATAGTAAATGTAGAGAGAAAGTTTGGTGAGAAACAAAATATTTGCATATTCTAAATTGTTGTCTCACAGATTGCTTATTCCTTTCAAGAAGAAAATAGTTACTATACAATGGAAAGATTAGACATCACTTTGACAAAATTAACATCAAATGAGAGCAGATGGATATAGTGCCTTTAGATATGACACCCTAAGAAGGACACATCACTTATGTAGTACTGCATGAGACATCTATTACCTGAATGGAATTTAGAGAAAATATAAAATGTAACAACAAAATTCAATAAATATCTGTGAACTTTGAGTTCTTATATTGCTGGGGAAAATACTATAAAAGGCATAATTGGTCCATTAAAATGTGATATAGACTGTAGATTAAATAAGCATTGAATAATTGTTATAGTCTATGAATTTGAGATATATGTAAATTTAATATACATATGATATATATTAACATTACATTGCAGTTGATCCTTGGACGACACAGGGAGAGGTGTAACTCACCCCTCCCCTGTGCAGTCAAAAATCTGCCTATAACTTTTGATTCCTCTAAAGCTTATCTACAGTAGTCCCTGGTAGCTATGTGGATCCATTCCAGGATCACCCAGATCCCAAAATGTGTGGCTATGCAAGTCCCTTATATGAAATGTTGTAGAACAAAGCCTAGAGTTGGCTTCTACATCTGTGGAGTCACAACCACAAATCAAAAATACTATTTTTCTTTTGTGGTGCTTGAATTTGTGGATGTGAATCTGGGTATAGGGAGGGCCAGCTGTACGTTTATGGGGGAAAAAATCCATATATAAGTGAACTTGCACAGTTTAAACCCATGGTTTTCAAGCGTCAACTGTAATTAAATAGAGAAAAAAATGGGAAAGTAGTGAAAACTGGTAAAATTGGGAAAGGATATACAGAAGCTATCTATATTAATTTTCAAATAATTTTAAATAATTTTAAAATAATACTTTTAAAGAATAAAAGGGCTAAATTTGCAAGGAATGAATCCCTAAATTCTTATGTGTACAAATGCTTCATAGGCCTGAGCAGATTCCTAAGTCATTTCTTCTTCCAGAGGCCCTTTTCTCTTTCAGTTCCAAGTTTTCATTCCATGTAAGCAACCAGATGGCTCTCCCAGCCTCCAAGTGCCCCCACCCACCATGTAATAGGAACACACTTTATATGTTGTATAGCTGTTGAGGATTACAAACCTAACCCACCTCACATATGTAATGCCACCAGCAGCTAAAAGAACTTTAGTGAAATCCTTTGACTCTCCCACAATCTTTGAGAGGTAGATAAGGGGCAAATGTCACCTACTTCATCAAACAAAAGAACAGGTCATATAAACCCAGGAAAGCCTTCTCTTCAGCAAAACAAAACAAAACAAAACAAAACAAAACATTTCACCTATTTGACAACACTATTTTGCTTTGAAATAACATTGTGAAGTTATAAGATAAAATAAAATTTGAAGTAAATAATTAAACGTATAATTATTAAGCATCCATCTTAGGTCACTGTCAATTGAATGTCCTGTGGCACCTTTCAGAGACTTTGTGTGACCATATGACCTCCAGGTGTATGATGCGTGTGTGTGCATGTGTGTATTTTAACTTCCCTGCTAATTTAAGACAGATGATGAGATTAGCAACTAGATCATTTTTGCTTTGGAATTTGCAGGTTAGATGTTTCTAAACGCTGCATAAATGTATAGCCAAGAGGAACTTGAGACATTGCCACATTGAATAGGTTTTATTCCAACAGGATATTTTTCACATGAAGATTACAATCTTCTTTATATTATTATTCTAGAGATCTAAGAAGCAGTGGGAGCATGATAAGGGAAGGTAGTCATCACCAATTTCAATTGGTACATTTAGTAATATCAAACTTCATTTTTTCCCAGTATATCACACTATAAGCATTAATCATTTTCCCCAGTATATCACACTATAAGTCTCAAGCATTGTTTACTCGAGTTCATCATTTCTTAATTATGTTGACTTTTTTGCTTTGTCCTCTTCAAATTTCTTTTTATACCCTTTCTTTAGCCTGATTCAGCAACCACACACTGCTTTTTTCTCAAACACTTAGCGGATTCTTTGAGCCTCTGTATCTTCCTTTACTTTCCTGTGCATCTGCCTTTCCTCCTTCAGATTAAAGTCTAAATCTTTGAATTGGACCCTAAAGTCTAGTCTTTCTTCCTCAACCAACAGTTACTAGGTACAACAAGAATACTGTGATGGTGAAGTAACTTCAAAGTCTTTATTTCCAAAGTTAAGAATAGCTACCTTTTTAAAAATATATACTTTATTGATTTTTTACAGAGAGGAAGGGAGACGGAAAGTGAGAGTGAGAGGGAGTTAGAAACATTGGTGAGAGAGAAACATCGATCAGTTGCCTCCTGCACACTCCCTACTGGCGATGTACCCACAACCAAATCAAACCCAGGACCTTTCAGTCTGCAGGCTGTTGCTCTATCCACTGAGCCAAACCAGCTAGGACAAGAATAGTTGCCTTAACAAGGCATTAATATTATAGTCCTTAAACATTTTCCTCCATTTTATTGTAAATTCATTTCTTCTTTTGTAGCCAGAATTTTTGTATTGAGATTTATTAAAGATGTGATTATGGATGTTATTTAATGGTGCTCAATTTTTAACTTCCTTTTTTAAAAATAAAAATTTTATTCATTTCAGAGAGGAAGGGAGAGTGAGAGAGATGGAAACATCATTGTTGAGAAGAGGATCATTGATTGGCTGCCTCCTGCATGCCCCCAGCTGGGGATCAAGTCCACAACCCTGGCATGTGCCCTGACTGGGAATCAAACTGTGATCTCTTGGCCCATAGCTCGAAGCTCAACCCCTGAGCCACACTGGCAGGGTGCTAATATCTCTTTAATGAAACGCACTGCTACCTAATTTGCAAGACACCTTCATATACAAGATGCCATTGAGTGATTACATGATTCTGTGAGCCAATAATACTTGCTCAAGTTCATGCAGCTTTAAATGGTCAAAGCTGATTTCAAAATGAATCCCTGATTCTAAACAGTAGGAACTTATTAGGAGGAAGAAGACAAGGGAAAGCAGGAATAATGACCTTGAGGCCAATTAAGTGGTAAGAGAATTCAGTCTAGGGTTACCATTTTTTACAGATAACCTATAAACTAACGTCTCACACATGAGTAATAAAATGGTCAATTCATTTTGTGTATTAATTAAAATGTAATTAATGTAATACCTTACATTCTGTTCAAAAAACCATGACAAAGATTCGTAGCCAAATTGTGTTCCAAATTAGACTCACACACCACTCATTCAGTGATGCAGATAATCTGCTATGTTCCAGTTTAGACTTACTAGTCTGAAATGCATCCAGTCCTAGGGAAGAACAGGGGCCCTCTTTAACAGATACACAACTACATAAATATTTCACACAGGAATGGAAGAAGGATCTACTGCCCACTTCAAATGGCATGGGAATCTGGGGTGGCATCAGCAGCATAAATGTACAATGAATGTCTTTCTGTGTAGTGCATGGAGTACTCTTAGTAAGCCCTGTAAGTTGTTAAGCATTCAAGCTGGAATTTGGCTCATGCTCTGGAACACCCCTTCTCCAGCACAACTGTGTTCTCTCTCAGTATAGGAATAGGGCCAAGTGGACCAGAAGTGGCACTAAATAGACTGATGGAAAAAATGTCTGCAACAGAGATATTTTCCTGCGTATGGCACCTATGTTTTCTTCATTCTCATCACCCACCTTCAGACAGTATCTCTTTTATTCAAGGCATGTGACTCTATATGACAGATGCTATCCTTGATTGCCTCCTATGCCTGCAGACACAAAGGTCACTGACTTACAAAGGAAAGTCTATATTTTGCTCTGCCTCAGATTAAATATAGAACTAGATGGCTTCTTGAGCTGCCTTTGTGTTTTTCTTAACCTGAGTTAATCTGAGGCACTATACAATTGTTGAAGTCTGAAGTCAATCTTTGGGTTCTGCCTATTTCCTGTTTCTCTTGTTTAGCCTTTCTACTATTATTTAGGATCTACGCTGTGCAAGGCACTGTGAAGTAGGTTAAAGAAGACACCAAGAGTTATAAGACACTGTCCTTCTCTAAAGAAACTTCCATCACTGAAATAGCAAATAGGACTATTACTTCTACATAAAAGTACACAAAGAGGGCGGGGGGGAAATTCGCCAAATTATATATAGCTGAGGGCCACCAAGCCTGCCTAGGAGAGATATGAGCACACGCTAAATAAGGAAATGGCCATAATGCATGGTCTCTGGTGATTTGTCTTTGCAAGAGCCACTGGGTGGACACATCGTACTGACTATCCTTAGAGCATCACTCCCTGTCTCTGAGGAAAGCACAGGTACTCTAAATCAAGAATCATGACTTAACCCTAGCTTATAATAACTGCTTTCTAATATCTGTTGATAATTTGGATCACAAATGCTGGAAAATCCTAACAATAATGTGCTGTGTCTCAGTTTGATTTATTTGCACACTTATGCATCCTGGGTCTCTAAACTGCTTCCCAGAATTCAACAATGTAGTTAACTTCCCCAATAACAAATAATGGCCCAAAAGTAAAGAAATGAGAAATAGGGAGCATGTTTGTCAGCACAAGTTATAAATAAGATGGGCAGTCAATAGCGTTTTCTGTATTGCTCCAATGAGCAGGGGTTCACATACAGAATAAGTCATAGTGTTAAACAATAAGAGCATAAAACCACCTAGACTCTAGAGGGTAAACTCCCAGGGCTCTAAATTAGAAGCTTGTTCTCCACCTGTTATACATGAACACACACATGTATCCCTACCTAAGTTTCAACCCTCTTATTGCAGGCTATCTTATATGCAACTTACATCTTACATTACCTGAAGGTTTAGAGCAGGCAAAATTCTCCACTGCTAGCATTGAAGTCTGGGCTACATTCTCATTGCCTTTCCTCTTTGACCTAGGTGTTTTGTTATAAAAACAAAACAAAAGAAAACAAAAACAAAAACTTCCTCTGGAATCAGAAAACTTGAGCTTTAGCCTTGACTTAGCTATTCATTGTTAGCTCTGTGCTATTTAAAACATTACTTTTCCTCTCTGGTCCTTAGTTTTCTTTACTTAAAAAAAGAAGTTAATAGCTTGCAAATCCTATACAATAAAGGGCTAATATGCAAATGGTCCCCACGGGTGGGAGTTCAACTGACTGGGAATTAGACCTGTGCTGACTACCAGGGGATGGCAAAGAACATGGCAGGCACTGGCGATGTGGCACTGGCAGCAGGTGGCAGTAGAGGTGCTGCCGGCCCCATGAGAGCAGGACTGTGGCGGGATGATGGAGCACTAGGTGAGTGGGCAGCACCAGGCCAAGGTGGGTGTGAGTGGGGGCTCCTGATCACTCCACTAGCTACCCCATAGATTGTCCCTGATCACTGGCCAGGCCTAGGGACCCTACCTGTGTAAGGATTTCATGCACTGGGCCTCTAGTATTAAATAAACAATTTGTAAGAGTACAATGCATATCTGAAAACTACAACTCAAATGTTCATGTAATTTGGAATGCTGTTAAGTTGAATGGAATTTAGAGGCTGTTTTTCTGACTATGTTAGCTAATGTGGAAGCTTTCACATAGTGAATAGAGACTTGAGTGGTGTCCATAAAAGGTAAGATAGGAAGAGAAGTCCATGTATCAGTTCCATGCATTCAGCTGCAAGTAACAAAAAATTGTGTAATGATTTTTAAAATAAGGGTTTGCTTTTCTCATAATCAAGAAGCCTAGATGTAGAAGGCTGTGGATCTTAGTTCAATATCTATTTTATTGTTGCCAGGGCTAAAGTATCTGTAATGTTCTTGGGATTTTCTTTATGGTTGTAGGCTGATGGCCTTAATTTCTGATATTGGGTTCTATTCAAGGCAGAAAGAAGAGTGGGAATATAACAGCCAGAAATATTCTCTTTCATCAGTAATGCAAAAGCTTTCCCAGGCACCACCAGCAAATACTCACTTCTATGTCATTGACTAGAAGGAAGGTGTTTTAGCTACCTCTTAGTGCAAAGGGATTGGAAAGAGTAAGGTTTACCTAAGCACAATGGCACTCTGAACCCAACTGGGGTCTTTTAGCAAGAAAGAGAGAGAAATAAAAGTGGACAGTTGGCTCGCAGAATCTCTCAAAAATTAAACCTCAATGAAATAATTTAAAATTGAATTATTTCCCCCAATCAGGCACCAATATTTTCTTTACATTGAGATTTCAATCACCAACATCCGGCGTATGTGTGTGAAACATTTCTATTTATCCAAATATGCCACTTCTCAAATATAATGACTGCGTTTGGTGTTAAATTGACTTTTCTAATTAGTTATTCTAATTGGGGAACATCTAGCTTCTTGGAACAGAAACCTTCCAAACCATGTTTTTTCCTGATATGTTTGTAATCACAGAAATAAGCAAATAGGAAGAGCCAGATCAGCAAGACATTGACGTGTGCACACATCTAAGTTTACCAATAGCAGCTAATTAGTAGTTGTATCTAGATAAATTGTAAATGGTGATAACATGGCAAATTAGCAACTGTGACTTCATGCAGGCAGTTGGTCTTAGTTGCATCTGTAAATACGGCAAGAACCAGTATTGTGTTTCTTATAGGTTTGAAGAGAAAGATTCATGCTAACTTGTATAAATAAACATGTTCTGCACACTTAATAGATGGTAAGAAAGTTATGCCTTTACATCTCAGTGCATTTACCCATGAGTTTGACAGTTTCCATGTGTATTTCCAGAGGCAAATGCAATAGTATCCATGTGGTAGGTATACATGCAATGCTTGTGTGATAAGGATTCTGCTTTATTTATATTTCTTAAAAATGACTTTGGGGAAGAGATAGTATTCAAAGGAGAGGACAGCTGGGATGGTGGAGGGGGTGTAGAGAGATATCTGGAACAGGAAATCCATCTATCTATATTCCCCAAAGATCTAGTCTGTAGTTCTTCAGTTCCATTCTTCATCAGTATAGAATGATAGGAGTAACACTGAATGCAGCTTGAGCTTTGGAATTACAAAGAAGTTAGACTATAATATGCACACTTTTAGAGTTCTTGATAAGGAACATAGACATGCATGGCTCTACCCAAAATATTTAGGTATTCATCTCTATGAAAATTGAGGTATATCTTAGCAATTTGATTCCTAAAAAAAAAGGAAAATGTCAAAATTTTATCAAAGCTGAAGGCATCTAATATTATAGTGACTTTACATTTTCAGTTGAAGCATCAACACCAAAGCACTATCTGACTTGACTTGGCCTAATATATTAATGTGATTGAAATCATGTCCTCTATTGGATTCTGTGGGAAATCCTTGTTAGCTTCCTTATAGAATTATGTAGGACATCATCAATCAGGAACCCATGGAATAACAGAATGGCTACTTTACAGTTTACTCTGTAATTTTCCCCCTAAATCCCAATTGTAGGAAAGTAGAAGAACTAACCTACTTCTAAAAGTCCAGAGACCTTTAGAAGATCTGGAAAACTACCCACAGCTCTCTTATAAGCTTAGTTGTCCGAAGAACCTGGCCAAGACTACTTGATGGGTTTCTGTTCAGCACTATTGATGCCCAGCCTGAATTGTCCCATAATCAGCAAAGTGGAGCACTGACACAATAGACTCATTAGCATGCAAGCACTTACACCATTGCACTGAAAGCCACTAGATGCTTGGAGGACAACACCAGACACAATCCCTGGGAAGTTGGAAAACTGAAGAAAATGGAGGTTGTACAGATTATATATATATATATATATATATATATATATATATATATATATATACACATATATATATACATATATATGTATAATCTGTACAACCTCCTAACTAATAAAAGAGTAATATGCAAATTAACCATCACTTCTTCATTCCATCACTCCCTCACTCCATCACAAAGATGGTGGCAGTCATGGAGCTGGAGCGAGTAGGAGGCTTGGGTTGCCCAGCACTGGAGGAAGCCAAGCTAGCTGTAGTTAATCCTAGATCTATCTTTGGACTTTTATTGCCAATACTTTTTTTTCTTTTTCTTAAGCTAGTTTGAGTTGGGATTCTCTCACTTGAAGTTTTGAGTATATAGTCAAATACACAAATTTAAATTATAATGAATTCCAGAAACCATCTAGCTTGTCTTTTAGAAGGTTTTTAGAATACGCCCAAATGTGATCATACAGCAAAACAAACCAGAAGCAGGTTTAGCTGTGGCCTGGCTGTGTTGTCAGTGGGATATGGAGTGTGGACCTGCTAATACCATCTCATCTGGCTCATTAAGTGATCTCATCACTATTATTCCAAGTCAGGGCTGCATTAGCCTTTTCATCAGTAGCACCATGTTCTAAGAAACCAACAGGAAGACACTTTTCACGATGATTTGAACTCAGAGCCCAGGATACTGGTAACACCAACTAGGGAATACTCAGCAGAATTGAGTAGCAATATGTTTGTAGCTAGAGGTTGGAATTACTTTTGCTAGAAATATTGAAAGTTGAAGTTACTGTTATAAAAAAAATCAATGAATGTGAGTTCAGTGCTCACAATATATATGCTGCACTAACATTTTTAGTGTCTCTTGGTCTAAGGCAGGGAATGGTCCTGTGTTTATCTAAGAACTACAGTTTGAGGGGAGTAGAGTTTTGCTTAGGGGCCTAAAGTTTAATCTTACACCATTGCTTCTCTACCCACAACCATTTAACCATAAGCAATACCGGGTGTAATGACTTATGTATAAACAGCATGAGATAGATGGGAACCCTAGATTCTGAATATAAAACAAAGCCTAAGGAAAAACAAAACTATCTACTTAGTTGAAGAAAAGATGACTAGCAGTGATTATCTGTCAAAGCTTTTAGCTAAAAATCCCCCGAGCAAAAAAGAAAGGGACATTGCAGATCAGAGGATAAAATCCACTCCAGATCAGGTCATTTTGCACCTAGCGAATTCACATACAGTAGTCCACTGTCCACTGTTGTTGTTGTTTTTTTCCTTTTAATAAGCATGTTGTGGGGCTCATCTGGATAGCAGAGTCTTGTACACATTGGCTTTTTAAAAGCTCCATGAGGGAATTGATCACAGATACTCTCTGGTTGTAACCTCAGAGCATGGGGTGGGCTTAGTTAAGTGCACTCACTGTCAATATTTCCCCTTCATACATAATGTAGAGCACACGCTCCAAGTGCTAACCAGGTAATTTGGAGTTCAATATTTAGGAGAGTGAGAGAAGAAAAATCTCACGTTATGCTTTATAACCCTTCTTGTTTAACACTTAGATCAAGAACTTTACAGCAATCACACCTTTGGTGCATTTTACTTTTGCAGGAGTGGCTAGAGGTGATTTATTTCTATTAAAGCTTACTCCCCATGGAAAAAAGTAGTAGATGTCAATGGCTAATGCATTAAAAGGTGTCATACTCTGCATGGTTGTTGTGAAGCTAGTGCTGACAGGAACAGAGAGTGCCTATAGGTCTGTAAGCAGATCATATTGTCACTGGGGTTTTTTTTGTTGTTGTTTGTTTGTTTTTTAATCACTGGAGGCCCAGTGCATGGAATTCATGCACGGGTAGGGTCTGTAGGCCTGGTCAGCAGTCAGGGCTGACCTGTGGGGTGACTGGTGGGTGATCAGGGGGCCCCTGCTGGCACCCGTCTTGGCTGGCCTGGGGCCTGTGGGCAGCTCCTGCATTGAGCATCTGCCTCCTGGCATAGCAACCGGTTGTTCCATCAGTCTTTTCTGCTGTTTGTTCGATTTGCATGTTAGGCTTTTATTACAGAGATAATTTATAAAAACATATATTCTTTGTATGTATAGCAGAAAGGACTTAGAGTTTAGCAAACTAGTTTGATAGTCATAATATATTCAACACTTCTCAGGAGATTGGAGGCTCAATTAGGAGACTATAAATCAAGTGGCCCTTTAGCTGAAATGAGTTTCATAAATTAGGACATCACCTTATTGGTACCATGCAGAGTATGAGACCTTTTAATTAAAACTTTGTCTGCCTTAGTTTTGAGGGTTCTCTCCAAAAGGAAGCTGGTGGTGCTATTGGTGAACCAGCATCATGCTAAAGGTGGCCCATTTGTACTCCAGGGGCCCTTGTCTCTAGGACAGCTTCCAGGAACCAGAAAGACAAGGATTCAGGAACAATAGGATTATCTCAGCACAAAGTTCCAGAAGTGTGGAGAGGATTCATTCTTTGTTTGGAATAAATGCTAATTTGACCTCTGTAGGACATCTTCCAGGACGTCATTTTGTCTAGTAATGCTCAATTAGTTTGAAATCTGACATTTAAAACAGCAGTTGGGCTGGCTGGAGTGGCTCGGTTGGTTGGGATTCGCCCTATGCATTGAAAGGTTGCTGGTTTGATTCCCAGTCAGGGCACATACTTACATACTTGCATTGGTATTAGACCCCCACTCAGGGCACCTACAGAAGGTAATAGATAGATGATTTTTTTTCTCTCACCTCTCTCTCTCTCTCTCTCTCTCTCTCTCTCTCTCTCTCTCTCTCTCTCTCCCTCCTCTCCTCTCATCCTGTCCTCCAGTGAGAATTTTAAAAAACAACACAGCAGTTGGATAGTCCCAAAGATTTGGGTGTTTTGGAAACTCTAAGAGTCAAGAATTATTCTGACATATTTCAGGCAATCTACTATTCTAGTTTCACAGAGCCTTTGTCACAATAAGCCAAGTATAGTAAATTCACTATTTAAAGCAGCTGTGAGGTAAGTGAAGTATTCACTTCTCTGTCTCCAACTTGTTCTTTTGAGGAGAGAGAGCATAGAGGAAAGAGTCTGGATGTGGGATTAGGAGTCAGAAACACTGAATCAAGTCCCTGTGAGTTCAGTCATTGAGTATAATGACCTATCACTTAGTTTTCTGAGTCTTAGTTTCCCTTTCTAATGAAAAATAAGAAAAGTTTGCATTTGATTTCATACTAAGTGTCAGACAAGGCAACAGTGAAATCTTTTGGGTTCATCTTACTTTGTCACAGCTTGTGAGGTAGGCATTGTCATTGTTCCTGCATTAATGAGGGGACAGAGACACAGAGGTTATATTTGCTGTGTGAAATCACAAAGGTAGAAAGTGGTGCCAACAGGATTTAAACCCAGAAAAAAATTGACTCTAGAGACGTTTTTGCTAATCATTACACTCCAGTGCTGACACTACTAATTTCTTTAGTAGAATGGTCATAAGCATACAATTAAAAGTGTACCTGAAAGCATATTATAAACTGTAAGGTGATTCAATATACCTTTCATGTCAAATTTAAAAGTCTTTCCACTCCTCAATGATCTGTATTTCCCAGTGTGCCTAATCTCCTGTTGTAGTGACTCACTCCAGATGTTTCTGCCTGTCCATTAATTCATCCCGGTCCCAGACTCTGAGTTCTACTCCTGGGTGAAGCCCAACAAAGTGTTTTCTATGTTTAGTATATTAAAAGTCCATGATATGTTATATGTATTATTTTCCAGGTTAATATGAACTCCTATTTTTATAATGCCTGATAGCATCTCTCCAATACGTAAAAGCAGTATATTTTTAAAATTATAAAACATGAACAGCCTAAGCAGGGAGCTTCCCATGGAGAAGTCAACTCTGTGAGTCAGGACATCTCTGGGCCTGGCCAACAGACCACTTGCATCTAAATTATCCAGATGTGTGATCAAAATTCAAACTCCTAAGCCCCACTTAGAGATTCTGATTCAGTTGCTTCAACAAAACCTTAGTAAAATCATGAATACATTATAGTTTGAGGCCCTTTGCTCTGGAGTTATTTATAGATCCCATTCTATAAACTCTTACAGACAGTTTTTTATACTAGTAGGTATTTCACATGAGCAATGTCAGAGCCAGTTTGCTCAGAAGAGTGTTGACTAGGAAGGATGAATGTAATGACATCAACTGGAAAAAGGTTGTTTGCATCTTTCCTAAAGGAGTAGATTTGTGAAATACATAGAATGATCTGCTCATTAAAAAGTATATTTCCTCATGGAGAGACAAAGGGCATTTTCATATCTTGGTTTACATAACACCTTCCCTGAAATCAACTGGCAATATAAACAAAGCCAGCTGCTCACTTAGCTGCAATTTTGTGTTTTTTTTTGTTTTTGTTTATTTTTTGTTTTGTTTTTTGTTTGTTTGTTTTGGATGTCTAGTTGATTCACTTGCAAGTTTGTTTCAAATTATTTTTCTTTTCCCTGGAAAAATTTTCATAAATATGTAGATATTTATTTTTAAAGTTTGCTTTTCCCTTGTGCCTCCTGTGACCATATGAGAGACAAGGGATGAAAGAAGCCTTCTTCTAGATCTGACCAAATTTCAACTGAGCAGGAGGAAAGGGCACATTGGAGGAGTATGTCTCTGACATGGTACTGACTTGTAACACAGGAACTTTTCCTGTGACTGAAAGGACAGTGGACAAAATCAACTATCCTAGGAACATTGGGGTCTACCAAACCATGTACTCTAAGTAGCCAGGAAAATCTCAAATGTTTCATTTCTAAAGTGTTGGAAAACTTTCAAGTGCAAATGCCAGAAAGCTTGGGACCCCAATTGAAAGAGAGAAGTTTTGTTTGTTCGTTTCTTCCCAAAGAAGAATAGCGTCTTCAGGAATCAGCACTTGTTTTTTTGTTGTTTTTTGTTTGTTTGTTTCTTCGTTTTTAGTTGGGGGCAGTTTCAATTTAAGGGATTCTGAAGCCAAGACAGAATATATGACGCTGGCTGTGACACAGGAAAGCACTCTCATTCCCCAGGACCTGTCAGCCATCGTATTCCATGCCTCTCCCCTCCTGGCTGTAGAAATTGGCCCCCGGGTGCAGTATTTGACAAAAAAGCTTCAGTCTCAGAATATTCCTCTCAACCCAATTTTCCTTAAAATTGATCTGGCTATTAAGTTAGAAGACAGCAAACATAACCTTAGTGAGGGAGATACATTCACAGGGACATCTGCCACTCAAAGCAGTCATGTTTCCATAGGCAAATCTGTTGTCTATAAAATGCTAAAATGTTCGCATCCACAGAAGAACACGGAAACAACAACTTCTGGGGACTGTTTGGAGATGAGGTCATGAAATTCACTGTATATTCATTTCTATGAACAAATTGAGTGCTGCTCCCTGGGGACCCCATTCATAGACTTTTAAAGTCTTCACTGAGTTACAAAGGAAAGGGAATGATCCTGTGGTTCAGTGG
Organism: Murina feae; assembly: GCA_004026665.1. NCBI lineage: Eukaryota > Metazoa > Chordata > Mammalia > Chiroptera > Vespertilionidae > Murina > Murina feae. The sequence goes on along the minus strand of PVJC01002125.1, from coordinate 15,915 downwards.
CTACATTAGTAAATCATTTATTTACAGAGGCTTACTGCAAAAGAAAATCCTTAAAACACATAAAATATAAATAGTGTGAAATGTTTCTCACCTTTTGGAAATTTGTGTGTAGACTTAATCCTCTGCTAATGGATATGCTTGGGCAGCTTTGGGGTTTTAGCAGCTTTTCCTCCTTCTTGCATAAGTGGATGTGCGTGTGCACGCACACACATGCACAAGCACGCATGCACGGGAGGGACTGCTCTCCAGTGTGGCCGGTGTTCTGAGTGAAATCAGGAAATCTTCAGGAACACATTGCCAATAGAAATCAGTTAATAAAATGTAAATGTTCTCCAAGTTTCTGTGAGTGACCTTAGGAATGGTTCTGGGAAAACAATTTTCCATGACCTGACAGAGGCCCTAGTCTAGTCTGAGTTCACCATTTAAATACTAGTATGTTATTAGAATGTTTGATATCTACTTTTTCTCCATTTGGGTTATTGAGATAATTTAGATTGTGTCACTTTAAAATATGCCAATGACTTTTCATTGCATGGTTAGTGAGTTGTTTTTAAATTTTGTGCATGTAGGACCTGGTGTCTCTATGTTAATCTTAGGGATAGGGGAGCAGGGCTCATATCTAAATGAGATTTCAGAGAGAATATTTCATTCAACAAAGTTTTAGGGGATATCTAAACTATGTCAAGCATACTTCTAGACCCAAATCAATAAAAGTCCTCTTCTCATGGTGCTTACATTCTAGTAGAAGGAGGAAGAAAATAAACAATTAAACTAACAAATGTTCAATGTACCACAGGGTGATGTGGAGGAAAAATATATTGGGCATGAAAAGTAATGAAGTGGAAGAGAGCAAGTAGGACCATATTACTGTGTTTCATCAAACCAAAGACATGAGCAATTGCAAATGTGCCCCTATATTTATCTAACTAAAAGGAAAACAAAAGCTTCCAGTTATAATAATAGAACACCATCAATTGTAAGATTCATCCAATTTTTAGAGTGTTAAAATTTTTAAAGGGGGGATTTTAAATCAAAGTAATTGATTGGCATTATGGGTTGTCAGGAAATGCTTTACTAAGAAACTTATATTTAAACAGTTAATTAGGTAAGCAGGTGGAAACTGAAAGAAATAATAGAATACCTGCTACTGAGTGGCCCTGTGGGGACTTCTGTGGTGGTCACCCAGGGGTCCTTCTTTGTTACAACTGTACACAGTTGTTGGACATCTCAGAGCAGTCCTGCTGAATTAAGCTGTGGTGAATTTGTTGAACAAAAGTCTTTGAATTCAGTGGTGTCCCTCCCGTTCTGCCTCTGACTCCCTTTCTCCTTCTGTTTCCTGCCTGCAGCATCATCTAGTTCCTCTCTTGCCTCTCTCCCTTTCATTACCCATCTGTCTGTCTCTCACTTTTCCCCATATTGCTTTGCCTCTATACCATCCTGTGGCACCTTTCACCAGAGATCTTCAGAGCTCAGCACAGTCCTTACTTACTGGCTTTGCAGAGCATTCTATCATTGTCTTAGTCAAAGCACCAATTAACTCCTGGCTGCCCTTCACCAACCTGTAGCAGGCACCATGCTGTTTCTGGTTAGTTTAAGGCAGCAGGGAGCTAATTGTTCCTCTAGTCAGTATAGTGGTAAACCCTTTTTGTGATGTTTACACGTTCACAGCCTGCTCTTGAAAGAACCTATTTTTACTAACGTCCTCGCTGATTACCACCCTGCCTGTAATCCACTCTCATGGCAGGAAAGGGGCTGTCAAGGCAGCTTCAGGCAGAGTGGGATAATACAGCGCTTTTGACACATTCCATGTGAGCTCTAGCTTCCTTAAGCAATGGAGACAGTCTGCATCATTATTTTTAAGGAGGAAGATGTCACTGTGTGGCTGAGTTTGTGTTCACTAATGTGTAGATTTGGGAGGCCATCATTTTCTATTTTCCTCGCATGCATTGTCAAGAGATGGATAGAGCAGAGTAGGCCCTGCCTCGCACTCATGCTACGGGGCCTTGAAAAATGTAGGCATTTTACCAAGGCTACAACTTACAAACAGTGTGCTTGTACTCACCTAGGCGGTAGTTAACGCTGCATGCATTGTGAGTGAGTATTAGAAATATTCATGAGAAATGTGAAGTACAGGCACCACACGGTTCAAAAAAAAATCTCTGCACTACCTGTGCAAAACAAAACATGTTCTTGATATTATGGAAGCAAGTATGCACAGTAAAAATGTTATCTTGTTCCAGAGAGCCCAATTATTGATTAGCGCCTGTACAGCTGGTTCTACCTGTACAGCATACATCCTATGATACTGCTGGCAATAAAAAAGAGAGATTTGCTTAACAGTACACAGTATACTGTGGATTGCAATAAATATTAAACTACTATGACCTCAGTGATTGAGAGATAAAAGAAAACACTGTATAATTGATTTACCGACACTATTTATGAGTATGATGATTCTTTTAGATGAATCACAACACACATGTGCAATGTTTTTCCTTTTATATCTGGCTCTCTTTTTCTTCTACCTCCTTATTCCCTTCACCCTCCTTCTAGCCCACCTTCACCTCTTTTTCTAACAGATGTCTTTTCCCTTGGTCCTTTAATATTTCTTGCATATTAAGTTATTTCAAATAGCAACTTCATAATTGTCTTACTTATTTCTAATCAGTTGCTTCAATTCTCTCTCTATTTCTCTCACATTCATCTCCATCTCTAATCCACAGCCTGCACTTTAGTGTAAGGGTTCATTTACTTTCATTCGTTGACCTCAGACTCTCTCCTACATACATTCATTCTTCATACAGCTTCCACACAATCTTTTCTTTCCCTCCCCATTCCCACCCTCCAGCTTGCTTCCTGGATGCCTAATGAGTCACACTTTAGTTCCAAGCCCGGAATTGAAGACTCCCTGTCATCTTCCCACACTATTCTTTCCCACTGGCATCACGTGACACCCTTGCTTTTGGCCTCCTCCTGTTCCTGTTGCCTCACACCCCTCAAAGTGTGGCCTCAGTTCCTTCGGCTTGCTTTGGAACACTTGCAGGTTGTCCTGTCAGCACCCCACCAATGCTTGGGCTTCACTTCCTTATGAGGGCTCAAAGCTCTCGCCTTCCTGGAGGTGTTTCTGGAGATTGTCATATATCTTCATAGGTGTTCTTCTTTGCATCATTTTACCTTATTTATGTATTAACATTGATGGCAGCCAGCTTCCATTTGTTGCTGTTACCAGGGTATTTCTTAAGGAGTTCCATGCGTGCATTTTTTTGTTCCTATTAAAGTATAACTAGAGCCCTGGCTGTTGCGGCTCAGTTGGTTGAACACCATCCTGTGCACCCAAAGGTCTCCAATTTGATTCCCAGTCAGGGTACACGCCACGTTGTGGGCTCCATCCCTAATAGGAAGCATGTAGAAGGCAGCCCATAGATGTTTCTCTTTCACATCAATGTTTCTTTCTCTCTCTACCTCTCACTTCTTCTCTCTCTAAAATCAATAAAAAACATATTTAAAAATTAAAATATAAACTAGAGCTTATCACTTACCACATTTACAGAATAGTTTGTTATTTTTTCATGTCTGGTATAGAATTATATACATAATGGACACCAGCTGAATGTTTCATAAGTTATTTTTTTATTGTTTAAAGTATTACATATGTCTCATTCCCCCCTATCTACTCCTCTCCAGCCATTTCCACCTTCCAGGACAAACGCCCACTGCCCCAGTGTCTCTGTCCATTAGTTATATGCATATGCATGTATACAAGTCCTTTGGTTGATTTATTACTACCCCCAACCCTCCTCTCCTTCCCTCTGAGGTTTGATGATTCCCCATTTCTCTGTCTCTGGATCTATTTTGGTTCCTCAGTTTATGTTGTTCATTATATTCCACAAATGAGTGAGATTGTGTGATATTTATCTTTCTCCAACTGGCTTATTTCACTTAGCATAATGCTCTCTAGGTCCATCCATGCTGTGATGAATGGTAAAAGTTCCTTCTTTTTTATAGCAGTATAGTAGTATTCCATTGTGTAGATATACCACCATTTTTTAATCCACTCATTGGCTGATGGGCACTTAGGCTATTTCCAAATATTAGCTATTATAAATTGTGCTGCTATGAACATAGGGATACATATATCCTTTCTGATAAGAGTTTCTGTTTTCTTGAGATATATTCCCTAGAAGGGGGCTTACTGGGTCAAATGATAGTTCCATTTTCAGTTTTTTGAGGAACAGTGGCTGCACGAGTTTGCATTCCCATCAGCAGTGCACAAGGGTTCCTTTTTCCCCACAGCCTCTCCAGCACTTGTCATTTGTTGATTTGTTGATGGTAACCATTCTGACAGGTGCAAGATGGTACCTCATTGTTGTTTTGATTTGCATCTCTCAGATGATAGTGACTTTGAGCATGTTTTCATGTGTCTCTTGGCCTTCTGCATGTCATCTTTCAAAAAGTATCTACTTAGGTTCTTTGCCCATTTTTTTATTGGGTTGTTTATCTTCCTTTTGTTAAGTTGTATGAGTTCCCTATAAATTTTGGAGGTTAAACCCTTATTGGAGATAAGTTTTGTAAATATGTTCTGCCATGCAGTGCACTTTCTTGTTGTTTTGTTGATGTTTTCTCGCCTTCTAATGATATATTTCTTGTGTTGCTGTTCCTTTTCAAGTACATGTAAAAAAAATCTTCCAACCTAGATTATAAATCCACTAAAATTATAGCTTTTAACTCTTTGTAAAATGCTATACTCAATGAGTAATTAACAATGTCCTGACATACTTTCACAATGGAAAATTTAATTATTTTTAAAAATTATTTATTTAAAAAGGTTTATCCATTTTTTGGCTACTGCTACTGTATTTCATTTTGCTGCACTTCTCAATTTTTTAGCTATTAATGTTATCTTAAAGGAAAGTTGCAAGCTCCTTGGAGGTAGGGTTGATTTCTATATCTGAGTCTTTATAATGCACAAAACTGAAAAAGTTGAGCTAAAAAACAGTAGGTTCTAAGTCATAATTTGCTAATTGACCTTAAAAAAAACAAGACTCATGTAAAACACTTATTAAAGTAAAATCCTGGTGTGCAATACTTGCTAAAGGGTATTTGATATGATACTTTGCCCTTAAGCACTATCATCCAGTCTCATAGTTTTCAACTTAACTCTAATCTTTGATAACTAGAATAATCAGATTCCACTTTGAAGCTTTTTTAATGAATACATATTATAAAAATATAACAGTACCAACAGTGTCTCATGCTTCCTTTTTTAGTCAGGTATTACTGATAGAGCCTGTTAATATAAGCAGGTCCAGAATACTAGTTTATAAGGTAACAAAAACGACTAACAAGGTCAAATAAGTTATTCAGAGAATACACAGAATCTACACCTATGAAGTGCAAGTGTAGCTAGTGTTTAAATCGTCACGGCAGTATTCCGAGCTCTTGACAAGAGGGTTTGTATAAATGGTCATTGGAATTTTTGAGATGATAGCTTTGGAGAGAGGTGCTTTGTTAGAGTTATCTTTGGAAAATTATAACTTGAATTTGTGCACTCATGACAATCTACCCTCTGCCAAAATTCCTTCCTCCTCTCATAACTATCACAAGCCTCCAAGCTAGGCAAACTCTTATATTTCAAAACTCAACTCCGGTGACATTTTCTAATTCTTTGTTCCTCCACCTCTACTTCCACCTCCATAAAATTAATCAGTTCTCAACGCTGCTTTCACACTCATGTTCCTACCATTATATTTACTACCTGTGTTCTAATTCGTTTGTTTGCATGCTCATCTTCTTTTGGCTCAGTTACTTTAGGAATTGGGCTTTGAAAAGCATCTGTTCCAGATTCCAAGCCTAGTCCTAGCACACTTTAGTCCCCCAAACATTTTGTGTTTGTTTGTTTAAGTTTGTTTACTGATTTTATCAAATTTAAAGTCATTATAATGTTTTAGAGTTGTTCATTGGGAAATTAAATAAAGAGTACCAAGATCATAAATTCAATATTGATCATAAAAACTCATAATAAATTGAAAATGAAAACATATAAAGCGAAGATTCTTAAATCAAGCATGTCTTCTGGAAGAGACATGTAGAACTCTTTAGTAATGAGCATTGATGGTCTTTGCAAAGACTTGATGCTTCAACTGTTTTCTCACAGAAAACTAGGCACTTAAAAGCAAAAGTCACAGAGGGCTGATCTAACAGAGAGTACCTGGGCAGGAAGCAGGAAAGAATGTACTTTAGGATCTGGTGGACTTGGTTTCTAATTTCAGCCCAGAAACTTGTCATGTGATTTTACGCAATTAATATAGCCCTTCTTAGCCTCAGTTTCCTTATGTGGAAAATGAAACCACCCTATGAGAGCTGCTATGAGGCTATAATATCCCAGGTTTAAATGCTTGGCCCAAGTTACTGCTGAATAAACTATCACCATCATTAGAGTAAGTAAGATTCAGGTTTATTAGTGTAAACGATGCAGTAACATGACCATTATATTAGCCATTTAATTTAGCAAAATTCTTGAGGACTAAATCCATTATCTTTGTTAAAAGATAATCACAGAGCGTGTTATAAGAAATGTTAGTACCAGATATTCCTATGCACACTTGATATTCATATACTTATATACTTCATTTTCTCACTGTGTGCCAATTTATTGTGTACAATTTGTACTTTTAGAAACATTGTATTTTTACTACAGAAAAATAATTGTCATGCACAGTCACGCAATATACAAATAATAATGAATTGTTTTTTTAAAAAAATATAGAAATTAAATACTTTCAGTGTTGAATTTTAAATAATCAAGTATTTTATAAGGTTTTAGATTCATAGTTCATTAGATATATTAAAAATATTAAATTTAAGCAATACCAACTTTTCATTTCCAATGGATAAGCATGAAGAACTACTTCTATATGAACAGAATCATAACTTGATCCAGTTCTGTATATATGATTAAAAGTTTGAACCCTCTGTCAAGATTTTGACCACTTTGAATGTCCCCTCTTTAAGTTGATAAGACTCCTGAATTGTGACTACAGCTTTAGAAAACATTAAACTTTTGTTTTTATTCTTCTCTTTCCTTAACTTGGCTCCTAGGAAATCTATCTATGTAAAAGAGTAAGTGACTGTTGCAACCAAAACAACTGAACAAGCTGCGTGTGGTGATGAGGCTGGCAGGGGGGCTAGTGAGGGATGACCAAATGACCAGGCAACAGGCTGCATGGTGAAACCAGGATGGCAAGGGAGGCAGTGAGGGACAACCAAACAACTGAACAGCAGGCTGTAGGGGGCGACCAGGCTGGGGGGCGGGGGGGAAGTTGGGGGCAATCAGGCTGGCAAGCAGAGGCAGTTAGAGGTGATCAGGCCAGAGGGGGGGCAGTTAGAGGCAATCAGGCAGGCAGGCAGATGTGAGGTTAGGAGCCAGCAGTACAGGATTGTGAGAGGGATGTCAGACTGCTGGTTTAGGCCTGATTCCCAGGTTTGGGCCTAAACCGGCAATCAGGCATCCCCTGAGGGGTCCCAGATTGTAGAAGGTGCAGGCCATGCACGGATTTCATGCACTGGGCCTCTAGTAAAGATATAAGAATGGTGCTTTGAAAGTCCAGGAGTGTTAGCATATTGGGAAAATTGAATTTTTATTTTAAGTCAGGTACATGCAAAAAAAATGAAACTAGACCACCAACTTACACCATACACAAAAAATAAACTCAAAATGAATAAAGGACTTAAACGTAAGATGGTAAACCATAAGAATACTAGAAGAAGCCATAAGCAGCAAAATAGCAGACATTTGTGGTAGCAATATCTTTACTAATACAGCTTGTAGGGTAATGGAAAATAAGGAGAGAAAAAAAATGGGACTACATCAAAATAAAAAGCTTCTGCACAGAGAAAGAAGCCATCAGCAAAACAACAAGAAAGCCCACTGCATGGGAGAACATGTTTGCCAATGCTTTTCTGATAAGAGTTTAATCTCCAAAATTTATAGGGGACTCATACAACTCAACATAAACTGACAAACCAAAATAGAACCAGAGTCATAGAAGCATTGAACAGACTGTCCAACCTATGAGGTAAGGCAGGGGGTAAGGAAGTAAGAGATCAACCAAAGGACTTGTATGCATACATATGAGCAAAACCAATAGACAAAGATTGGGAGAGTGAGAGCATGTGCTGAGGGGTGGGGTGGCCGGAGGGAGGTCAATGAGGGAAAACGGAGACATATGTTGTACTTTAAAGTGGTATTATAACATGGTTTCATTAGCAATCCTATAAATAAGGTAAAGGAATTAGCAACCTAATAAAAGCAAATGCAAAATCCTTGCATCTTTCATCATTTTACATTTCCACTAGAGCAAGAAGGTTGAACACTCCAAGCCTTATGTATGGAGATTTTCATCCACACATGTGAGAATGAAATCTTACACTGTTCTCACTTTAGCCAGGCAATATTCTGGCTAAACACCAATTGCATGGGTGTTTCTTCATAGCAGCCCTCTATTAAGGATTTTCCATTTTCAGAAAAATCAGAATGTAGAGTTGTAGTAACTTTCTCAAACTCATGGGAGAGCCACAGGAAGTTTCAGAAAGTAAATCGATAGGTTGTAAGTTTTCCAGTAGTTAGATAAGAGGTAATTTTTAAAAGGTAAATGAAATATGTGCCCACATAGAGTATAAGGATTAGGAAATGTTTGAAACATCCCCTCCCCCTTTAATAATGTACTTCTTTGTGGACACATGCATTTGTAGAGCTATTTATTTTCCTTCTTCATCTTCCCCCACCCTTTATTACAAAGGGTCTCTAAAGTTTCCCCATAAAAACATGGCCTTGTCCCTCACACTATTCTCCTGCTAGTACACACACTGCCTTAGTTTGACAGCTAAATCAATTAATCATTACCAGGCTCCTCCTGGCACTGACACAGAAGCCCTTTCAGTTGGCAGAAGGCAAAAAAAAAATACATAAAAAAGGGAAAAATGTTTTACTAGATTAATACTTCACTTGCCTCCATTTAGTAATAGAATAAACTCAGGTATCCAACTAAGTAAAATTATCCACTATCGTAAAAACTATAAAACTTTATTAAAATATTTAATACAGTACTGCCTTCTATTTCTATATAATACTTTGTCCATGTTGAAAGAGTCCAACACAATTTAATGATACAAACAATAAACATTAACTATTCTTCCTCCATCCTTTTCTATATAATCTTCATTACATATGATGAATTCTGTTGGGATTCAGAAATAGAAATAGCTCCTATGTTTCCTATTCTAGTTTTCTTAAGATCAATGCTGTTTCATGCTTCTTTATAAAGCTCACAGGAGACAATTTCCTTTTCTTAGAAGCAAAAAATAAATCTTCCCATGAGAAGTTATGACGAACATATACTAAGGTTCCGACTTTCTCCAATATCTAGGTGGGTCTTGAAAACCCCAAATAGTTATAGGTAATGGGTAGTTTTGAGATGACTTTAATCTGCCAGAAACTTCCTGAATTAAAGGTCATGACGACAGACTGCCTTCATGATAGAAGCAGTTGTAAATGGACAGATTTTTTCAGCTTAGAATTTGGGTGGGCCACAGGGTTCAATATGAACTGCTCTCAGATCCAGCAAGTAGTACATAGTAACCTTGATATTGCCCCCTGAATTCACACTTAATGTGCATTTCTATATCCTTAATGGACCAAAATAGATATCAGAGTTCTTATAATATATATCAGAGTTTTCATATAGTTTTTACTTCTGAGGTAGCAGAGATTTTACGGATGAGGAAAAAACTGGGGCACTGCTTGCCTCGTTTGATACTCTTCCTGAATGTCATCACCATGGAAGCCCTTCTGATATTCTTACAGTTTGGAACTCCTGGGACTGAAGCTTTATATTTCTATCCTTTGTCCTGAAGCAAAAACAACCATATTCCATACAACTTCAGAGCAAAAATGCCCCTAACAAACAAAGTTTGCAGTTGCATAGTTTGTATGTGTGTGATTTATTTTCCTAATTAGTTTAGAGGTGTCTCTAACAGTATGGAAAAGAAAGGTAGATAAAGATGCAAGAGGAGTTAATTTAGAAGGTTAATTAGATCTTCACTTAGGACTAATGCTCATTTGGATGCTCTAATCAGGGTTAGTTTCTAGTTTTAAAGTATATTTTTTTCTTATTGAAGAACATAGAATGTAGTGCAAATATTACCTAAGTCTCTGAATACTCAAAGTACGACAATTAGAAAATCAGGAAACTATATTTATTAAAATATGAAGATTTTTGTTTATCAATTTGAATTCAGAATAAGTAAAACTTTGATATTTTATAATCACACTCAAAGTGAACACTTGGATGATAATCTTTAAGTAAAGGATTTCAAGTGATCACAACTACTATATCAGTGGTAGTGACTCATGATTCTGCACAGGAATGTTGAGGGTATCAATTCTGTCCTTTATGGGAAGAAAAACTAAAATAGTCTCCTAAGGTGCTGCAAGAGGGAAAAGTTCATCCCTCCACCCCCCACCCACCCCCTTCCAGGTAATCCAGTGAAGCTGAAATTGCATCTGCTTAGTCCTTAATTGCACCAGGATACTGGCTAAAATTGTGCTCCCTGCTGTGAGGCTTTCCAAACCATCTCTAAATTCTGCACTTTCTATTTCCTTGAAACCCACCTCCTGCCCTTTCTTTTGACTTGTCAAATAATGCATGTTGATGAATACAAAGGAAACGCCTATGTAGGATGTAGGGAAGGTGGTGAATGTCCCCAAAGACTAAGCTCTTTAATTCAACTTCTAATTTTTAAAAATAGTTTCGGTGTGTCCTGGCTGGTTTGCTCAGTGGTTAGAGTGTTAGCCCATACACCAAAGGGTGGGAAGTTAGATTCCCAGTCAAACAAGGCCACTTACCTTGTAACTCACTTGCAGATTTGATCCCATGGCCCTGGTCAGGTGCCTGTGGGAGGCAACCAATGGATGTCTCTTTTTCTCTCTTTCTCTCTCTCCCCCGTCCTCCCTCCCATCCACTCTCTCTAAAAATCAATGGAAAAAATATCCTTGGGTGAAAACTTAAAAATATGTAAATTTGGTGCAGCTCTTTCTTCTTAACCATATCTCTTTCTTTAGCTACAGAACGCTAGTGGATTTGAGCACAAGGTTTCTATACATCACTGAAGCCCTCTGCCAAAGTGCATAGGAAGAATGGTCCCAGACACTCTCTGACCACTCTGGAAAAATTACCATCTCTCAGGAATGCCATAGTATTTTCTGAAAAATGCTCAAAATTTGAAAAGGAAAAATAAAATCCATTATAGAATTGCTGGGAGACTGACATTATTCTACATAGATCTGTAGATAAATATGTGACATATTTGAGAATTTCAGTTTACTGAAGTCATTTGTCTTATGTCTTAGAGAAATGTACATGATTTATGTATTTGAGATGTAAAGAAAAAAATCTCTCTTGTTTTGCCTCAAAATTTTAATCTGGCTTGCACCCTGCATTTCCTTTGGGGTTTTTTTTGTGTGTGCATTCAGATATAAATATATGTTTCAAATATAAATAGCAGAGAGATGCTTTAAAAACTAATTTATTTTATATCATTAGTTCATGAAATACTTCTGCAGTAGTTTTATCTCTTTGATAACTTGTGATTAATTTTGTTCTAATCTACAATAATTTCAAAACATCCACAATACCACTCTCAAAAATTATTATTTAACTTGAGTTGTTTTGAGTTTATTTTTTACCCACTATGTCTAATCCACCCACAGCCACTGCCACTTCTCTGCCTGTTCCATCTTTTTCATTTCTATCTCCATAAAGCTGGTCCTTACCATCAGAGCACTGAATTCTTGCAATAACCCCCAACCCCTTGTCTCTCTTTTCCATGTGGCCTTCAGTCTATCTTGCTTCCCACAGTTACATGGCATTTAAAAAACACCTTTCTATGATAATTCACCCATTCTTGAAGCTTTTCAGGAGAGCCTTGTTTTTGTAGAATGCTTGGATCTGATATGGAAGACTCAAATTTATCTGACCACCGACTATTTTTCCAGTCTTTCATTCTGTTATTTTCTCACATGATTCCTTCTTTCTTGACAGAGCACTCTACAAACTGCCTGCTGAACATTCAGTCCTTACCTACCGCCTTTTGGATTCTGCTCCTGGTGTGCTTGGGTTTGAATTCCTTGTCTCTTCCCTTTTCCTTGTAAATATGTGAACCTCTCTTTCTCTTCCGTGAAGCCTGCTCTACCAGACTACTCAAAGTCCCACAACTCATGCCTTTATCATTCACATTGTCATTTGATTATTTTCTCTCTTGTATTATTATGTATTTACCCTGTGTACCATCTAAACTGAAAATACCTCCTCATCTCCATTTCCTTTGAATTCCCAAATCAACTAACATAATTATGGGGGGCAATGGAGGGAATGTATAGGTGAAAAGACATTATTAGAAAAGATTTAGTAATGAGATACTGTTATTTACATTAAAACTACATTTAAGGCTCAAAAACAACATTTATTGTTTAGATATAAAATATTCAAAACAATACTGAGCATTAAAGGTAAGCATTTTGGTCACTTGTAGCTGAAGGATAAACAAGTTTATAATGGTTTATATCTGTACATTTTTGTTAAATATGACAATATTTAATAAATTATAATACTATGTTTAAACTCTCCAATGTCATACTCCAATATTGCTTTCTATCATTTCTTTAATTTTTCCATTTCTGGACCATTTCAAGTATAGTGGTGGTAAATTACTTTGGTCTGATTACTTTATGCCCACCCATCCTTGGACTACTTTAGCCCTAATTCCCATTCCATTCTATTATATAGCTTTCAAGTCCTAGACCCTTTCTTCTTCTCCAAACCTATGTAAAGGTAAACATTTTTTTGCCGGAGAAGACCAGAATGCATAAAAACCACTTGTGCATTAATGTCTAGATTGGAAAAGGGAAAGGCTGGTATTTTAATCCTATATGCACAGATATGATTAAAGACTAATTTTGCAGTTTTAAAATGGAGCATATGGTAGGAATGTATAATGGTACTGCCACAGTAGAATGTGATTAAATAAAGAATTACATATGGCTCAGTAATTCCAACCCTGGGGTTATAACCAAAATAATTGAAAATAAATATTCAAACAAAACACTTATACATGAATGCTTGTAGCAGCACTATCTAATCTAATAAAAGAGTAATATGCAAATTAACCATCACTCCAAGACACCTAAACCACATCCACCAGCCAAGCCACGCCCACCAGCCAATCAGAGTGGTTGTATGCAAATTAACCTAGCCAAGATGGCAGCCGGCAGCCATGGAGCTATAGTAAACAGGAAGCTTCCGTTGCACCAGCAATGGAGTTGAAACTGCCTGCCTAGGCTGGCTGGGCCTCTGTTCAAGGAAACAAAGTTTCAATTATAGAAGATAAATAAAGTCCAGAAACCTGATTCCAGCCAGCCTTTCTGGGACATTGGGTCAATGGGAGCTGTGGAAAGCCTGAAAATGGCCCTCAGCCCCTCACCCAGGCTGCCCACACCCCCATGGGGTGAGGGTCCCCACTGTGGGGCTTGGCCAGCCTGCAAACAGTCTTCAGCCCTTCACCCAGGCTGGCCAGGCACATCAACAGGTGGACATCCCCCAAGGGGTCCCAGACTGTGAGAGGGCACAGGCTGGGCTGAGGGACCTCCTGAGTGCACAAATTTTTGTGCACTGGGCCCCTAGTTTTCAATATCCATCAATGGATGAATACATAAACAAGATGTCTTCTATGTATCCATACAATGAATATTATCCTATATAATAAGAGAGGGATATGCTACTTAGCCCTGATATGATAATTAGTCATAGCTAGTATGCAAATTGACCATTACTCCAACACACAAGATTGCTTCCCCCATGTGCTCACAAGATGGTTGGCAGGGAGAGCAGTTGTGGGGGGCCAGGCTGGCAAGGGAGGGCAATTGGGGGCAACTGGGCTGGCAAGAGAGGGCAGTTAGGAGTGACCAGGCCTGCAGGGGAGGGCAGTTAGGAGTGATTTGTCCAGCAGGGGAGGGCAGTTTCATGCACTGGTCCTCTAGTTAGTCCATAAAAAACAATGAAATGTTGATTGACACATTCTAAAACATAAATGACCCTTGCAAACATGGAATATCAAGAATAGTCAGTACTATAGAGACAGCAATTTGATTAGTAATTATTTAATGGGGGGGGGAATTGCTACATAAGGGCACAAGGTTTATCTCAAAAGTGTTCTAAGGTTGGTTATGGTGATGATTGCATGCATTTATGCATATACTAAAACCACTGAATTATATATTTTAACTGAAAGGATTGTGTGATATATGTTGTATGCTATATGTATAAAACAATTTAAAAACTGAACTTAGAACAAATTATTTTATGTTTAAATGGCTATTTACATTGAGACATTTACTCATCAATAATGGAAGTGTAAATTAACACACACACACACACACACACACACACACAGGAAAGCAAGTTTCAATACTGCCTCCTAACATTCTCATCCCATTGAAAAGGAAGTGGAGGAGCCCTCACCATAAACGACATTAAGGGTTATAGTTCCTATCTAGTCTAAGGAAGCACATCTAATATTAAGAAAGCCAAGAATCCTCAGAGAGAAATCTTTGGACTGCAAGTCAGAGGAAAGACAGGAAGTCTGTAAGGTTGCAGGCAGGTAGAGCAGCATTAGCATAGTCCAGGTGTGCATCTATTCACCTCAGATTTTACTGCAGAGAAACTATCAGATCTACCCTTTGTTATAGGGTTAGCAGAGTATAGTCTGATTTTGATTGCCTGGGGACAGCACTTATCTCTTAATCAACCTAGTCACTTGGAGGTTGACCAGACTTTTAAAGGTGCTGCATGCTCAGGGCTCTGAAGATTATGACACTCTAAGTAAAAAAACGCTCTAACCCTTTAAAAACACATAGCTTCAGTGTCTAAATTTTAATTACTGCATTGCTTTTTATTCTATCTGAAACTTCACTAGTTAGATTTGTATCTAGGATTTACAACTTTTATTTCACAGAATGACCTAGTGATCAACTAAGAAAGTTACATTGCACATGGTGTTTACTTAAGAAAATAAGGCCCCAGATTGGGCCAGTTTCAGGGCCTATTGATCAAAGCATTGAAATATTGCCTCACACTTCTAGTCTCTGCTCCTGAATGAGAACATTTCACCAGTGAGCAGGATGGTGTTCTACAAGTGTACCTCAGATGACCAGGAAAGATGCCATCAGTGATATCTGGGTCTGCAACTGTTGCCTGATCCTTTTTTCTTTGATTCCATTCCCAAATATAAAAAAATAAGAAAATTATAAATGTAAACACCACATGTCATTTGTCACAAATCATTTCCACCCACCACAAGAGACGTTCTTTAAAAACACAAATTCTCCACATTATGCTATTATTTAATTAAAGGATTTAACAGTGGATGATACTAAAGAGTTCTAGATTCTGATTTATTTTGTTGTTTTTGCACTATTGTTTAATAAATAGAAGGGTTAGTAAAAAGGCCAACTAAGTTTAACTTCAGTAAAATATAGCCCATAAGTGACATGACTTCCCTTCTCCTTTCACCCACTCAAATCAGAGTAAAAATATTAGCACACTGCAGAAGGCTTTCCGGGTTAATACAAGAATCCAATTTACCCTTTCCAGTGTTAAAAGTAAATCTTCTATAATAAAAGAGAAACATGCAAATGTGACCGTTACCACCAGCCAATCAGAGCAGCTGTATGCAAATTAACCCAGCCAAGATGGAGGCCAACAGCCAATCAGAGCAGCTGTATGCAAATTAACCCAGCCAAGATGGAGGCCAACAGCCACGGAACTAGAGCAAACCAAAGGGTTCTGTTGCAACTGCCTGCCT
>PVJC01002124.1:0-82861 GCA_004026665.1 Murina feae | reverse complement strand
ATGATCATTAATGCCGTCAGCATGAAATAGGTATTTGTCAGTTGAAACAGGACAATCTATAACCATTAGTTACAGCAACTTGGACAGTTGAGGATAAATCCATGGCAACTAGAGAATCGTTGTTACTTATTGTCTCAGTAACATAATCATCATTGTGTCAAATGTGCTGACCAACTCTCTAATAAGTGCCTAGGAAGTAATGTCTTAGAGGGAAATAAATTGAGTCAAGCAAAAAGACATACTTTCCAACTATTGTTAACACCTAGAAATTCTGGGTAATGTAGCCAAGCTTGAAAGAAATAAAACACCACTTTCCTGAAGAGAGAACCAGGAAAGTAAATAAGAGCTGATGCTGAAGCAGTGTGTTTAGGTGTGAGAGGAAGTGACCTCTGGCAAACAAAGGGAGGCACTGCCACGCTCCTCCTTCAAGGAATTGCCCAGCTCTGAGGAGTGTCACATGCTAACAGCCTTCAGATGTTGCCTCCATCAGGTTCCCCTCAGCTTTCTAGACTAGGAGGAGCCCCAGCCAATGTTTAAATTGTGGTTCAAAGGTCTGGCCATTTTATACAACATGAGAGTCCTCTAAGGGCCATCTTTTCACAGAACTCACTTTTTCAATTCTTTCAATCTAAGTTACTATCAAACCCTTTCCTGTACTTCAGAATGAACCCTGATTGATATGCTAGAGAAACAATAGAATGGAAACCCAAAGTCAGTATCATGTCAGAGCTTCAACATTACAACTCATGCACAACCAGGAAAACTACCCAATCCTAAGCAAAAATAAGACAAAATTAAACACACAAACTCAGAGAGAGACCCTCCACAACCCATGACAAATAGAAATTCCAAATAAAAGCAAACTGTGCTAAAGGCAATAGCACTTTAGAAGGTTCCAAACCACACCAGGAATCATACTCCTGAGAGAAAAGCATGGGATGTAACAAACAGAAGAAACAGCACTGCCAAGAATCCTATCTAATAAAAGAGTAATATGCAAATTAACCATCACTTCACGACAAAGATGATGGCGCCCATAGTGGTGGAGCAGGATGCTGGCGGCGTCACCCTGGCAACATGGGCCTAGTAGGCATTGCTTCGGCAACCCATGAGCAGATCGTGCTGCCCTCGAGCAGGCAAGCACTGCCAGCAGTCAGCCCTCAGCAGGACCTGCTCCCAGTCACCACTGTGATCGGATCACGAGCAGGAACATGTGGGCGGCCCACAGGCAGCAAGCAGCAGGACCTGCTCCTGGGTTGCCACAGTGATCTGCGAGCAGGCAAGCATGGCCGGCAGGAAGCACCCAGCCCTGGCCACAGCTCAAGGGAGAGAACAACATGCAGGTGAGGCCAAGAGCTTGAGAGATCAACACAGAGGGGTGCCTGCTCCAAGCCTCCACAGTGTGGCTGGGGGCAGACCCCCAGTAGACAGACAGACAGACACACACACACACACACACACACACACACACACACACACACGGCGCCTGCTCTGAGCCTCTGTTGCCAGACTGTGGCCATCAATAGGACATCTACTGTGGGGTCTCAGACTGTGAGAGGGAGCAGGCTGGGCTGAGTGACTCCCACCTGCCCCTCCCATGCACAAATTTTGTGCACCGGGCCTCTAGTAGAAAAAATAAGGCAATCTAAAATTTTTTATTACAATAAAATCTCATACCAGAAAACATAATGAGAAAAAAACTTTTAACAATGTGGAGGAAAAGCAGCCAGATTCAAAACTTACCAAACACATTTCAAGAGTGAAAAGAGTTAAATGATAATATTAAAAAAGTAAAATCATGGCTTATGCCAATATTAAAATAAATATATGCTTATGAGTTTATTCAATTCATGAGAGGAAGGGAAGTTAAACTACTTAAAATAGTTCTAAGAACAAATACATTTATAGATTAGAAATATTAAAATAAATATGTGAAAAGGGCAAAACGTGTAGGAAGGAAGAAGAAAAGAAGGGAAGGAGAGAGGGAGGATGGCAAAGAAGAAGAAAAACAGAAATAATTGCAAAAGAAGAGTCCAGATTATCCTTATTCAGAGACTACTCATCTAAATAAAAAGTTCAGGGGATTCCTTAGAAAATTAATACAATTAGTTGGATAATTCAGTAGATATAAACATGAATAAATAAAATATCTAAGAATTTTGCACATTTTTACAAATGGGAAAATATAAAATTTGATTAAAATACATAAAAAGACCAGCACATGTAACTTTATACAATACTAGGGGCCTGGTGCACAAAAATTTGTGCACTCGGGGGGGGGGGGGTCCCTCAGCCTGGCCTGTGCCCTCTTGCAGTCTGGGACCCCTCAGGGGATGTTAACCTGCTGGTTGTGCCTTGCCAACCTGGGTGAGGGGCTGATGACTGTTTGCAGCGAGGCTGGCTGGAATCTATTTAACTTCTAAAGTTGAAACTTTGTTGCTTTAACCAGAGCCCAGGTCAGATTGCCCCTGACAACCCAGGCTCACAGAGATTCCTTGAGCCCAAGGGTGGAAGCAGGTCTCTGGGGTTTATTTATCTTCTATAATTGAAACTTTGTTGTGGAAATTTGTTGCCACAGCCAGCCTAGGCAGACAGGAACCTTAGCTTCCTGCATCACCAGGGCAAGCCTCCTGCTTGTTCCAGCTCAGTGGCTGCCGGCCGCCATCTTGGCTGGGTTAATTTGCTTACAGCCGCTCTGATTGGCTGGTGGGTGTGGCTTGACTGGTGGGCATGGCTTAGATGTCTCAGAGTGAGGGTCAATTTGCATATTACTCTTTTATTAGATTAGATTAGATTAGTATTCCACATTAATCTGTAAATTCAATGTGTTTCCAAGCAAACTACCAGAATATGCTCCTTGCTTCCTGCTCCAAAACACACACAACTAACTCTGGTCAAGAAGGCTTAAGGAAAACCTCCTGATGCCTTTTGGAAATCACTTCCTTGATAGAGAGAGACAGAGGGCATTCGCATGCTCTTTCTTTCTGTCTTGAGTTAGACATTTTGCCTGGATGTATGTCAGCCACCTTGCATCCATGAAGCAGTATTTGTGAGGATGAAAAATCAATAGCTCTAGGATTATGCATTTTAAAAAAACATGGATTCTTGATATCTTTGACCCACTAATAATCATAGGCTCCTTAGCTTACAAAATGCAGTAACTTTTTAGACAATGCTATAAGCATTTCAGTTATTTATACTCAAATAGATTTCAAGCTGACATATGACATGAACAGAAAATTCACAATGAAGAAGGAAACTACATATGCACAACTACATATTCACTAACTTTTAACTGTCTATAAGATATCTTATATAATAAAGAAATAATATACTAATTAAACTGGATGGCAAAACAATCTTCCAAACGACCTTCCAGACCACCTTCCGGAATGACCAATGGGCTGGGCCATGGGGCCTTGAGGCAGCCAGGCTGCAAGGGCTGAGGCAGCTGGGGCTGTGAGGGCTGAGTCCCTTGCACAAATTTCATGCATTGGGCCTCTAGTCATAAGATAAAACTGATCAACGGTTGCCAGGGCATGGGGAGCACAGAGGATTTGGCTACAAAGGGGCATGAGGGAACTTTTCAGAGTAGTGAAATGTTCTAATCTTGACTGTGGTTGTGGTTACACAACTGTACACTCAAAAGGGTGATTTTTACTAGAATGTACATAATACATACAAATAGGGTATCATGTAATATCTATAGTGTGAGCAATGCTTGAGGAGACTGACAGTCTCAAGTTCGATAGAGGATGTGATACATATAAAGAGCTTCATAATGCACTGGTGGCATTATAAATAATCTAGAATACAAGTTAAAATATTGAGTTTAGTCAACATGACTACCCTTGACTCAAAAATTTCCCTGCAAGAATACAGTCTAGAAAATCTGCGGACAAGAAAATAGGTACACAAGTGCTCATTATAATTTTTAATAGGAAAAGTTGAAACCAACATAAATGCCCGTCAACATAATGATTAAAGAGGAAAGCACAGTAATATGTTAAATCTCAGCCCTTTGGTTTTCAAAGGTCTTTAGAAACCATTAGATAATTAATCACTTCAAGGACACTTATGGGAAAAAAGTCCAATCTTTCTCATTTTGGAAACTGAGAGGTGAAGTTAAAGACAGCAGCATTTGTGCAGGTTGGAAAAGGAAGTCTGGTTGGCACTCAGATTAAGCTCCTTTCTTATGTTTTTATTTATTTTTTTTTTGAGACTTAACTTCAAATGGCTTTGAAATGGTTTCAGTTCTTATTTGGCTTTTCTTCCACATAAGAGAATAACTGATTGACATTATTTAAATCCCTCTTTTGGTTTTTCTTTTCCAATAATTTTTGGGAGTTTTTCAGCACTTTCAGAAAGAAGCCGACTATAGCCTTCCAACTATGTAATATTTTCAATTGATGCACCATAACCTGGGATAGATAGTTTTACTTCCCAAAGAACTAAGATATTATTAAATCTTTGTTCTTCCTACCATAAAAATAATAATCCCCCATGATGCTCTATGTCAGTTATGCCATCATTTATCTTCAGAATAATTGTGGAGGAATGAAATATTATTGGATACAATATCAAGTTGAACTTAGTTTTCTACTAGAAAGCATCAATCTTTTAATGTGCCATTTACCTATTATGTCTCTTCATCAAATTAAATTACAAATAAAAATGTATTTTGGCATTGAGGGAAACTAGACTTCTGATATTTTTAATAATAGAATCTAATTTCACAAAGTTTATACACACATGAGATTTAATAAATACATATTTTAGGTACAAATATACTAGGAATGTGTTGTTATCTCATTGACCCACTGCTTATATTCTATGCCTTAAATCTCTTCAGGATATGAAAGCCATCTTTTTTCAATTACATTTGACCCAGCAGGATGTTTGAAAGCCACATGTTAGAACAGTTTGGGCAATTAAAGATCTAGGCCTTGATGGGTTGGTCTGGGAATTCAACTGCCTGTTAAATAATCATCTGATTGAAACTGTGGAGAGGACATTGGGAAGTCAAGCAGGAATAAGTCTCCTGCATCTGGAATTGAGATGAATTATGTGCCCATAAAATATGAGGCCCATATCAAGTTACTCATTATGCTACACAAAGAATCAGAAAACTGGGCAAACAGTGCAGCTAGTTAAGAGAATCCATAAAATTAAAGCTCATCTGCTTGAAAATCAACTTGACTAGACAGAGAATACCTATCATTATAAGTACAGTAGGTAAATTGTGATTTGAGTGGAATGTATTTGTATACATAGTCTTAGCTGATATAAAGTCTTTTTGTAAATTTTCACAAATTAGGCTCTCTAAACAAAACTGATTAGGTTTATTCTCTATCATTATCTCTCTGGCTTAACAACACAAGGTAATATTTTTGTTTTAATGTGTCAGGGAGAAGCGGGGTGACAGAAGGCCACAGGAGAGGGGAGATAGCGCCTGGACAGGATAAATGACCGAAGGTTGCCGTGGATTGGAGATTTGGGATATCTCAGTTACAAAGAATGAGGAAAATAAATTTCTGTCCTGCCTTTTTTCCCAAATAGTCCTTGATGCTCTTGTGACTTTATTTCTTTGGAAACTCCCAGCTTAAAAGAGAAAACATTAGATTGACTTCCTGTTACCAGAGCCTGTGCTTCGTCCCAGTTCTGAGGAGCTTCTTATATCTTATACTGAGACCTGATTGGGTCTGGTTCAGGTAATAAAAACAGTTGTTCCTGACATTTTACAAAAATCAATGTCAGCATTTCTCACAGGGTTGGAATTTCCCACCAACTTCTAATTACTGACAAAGAAAATCCAGAGTTGGGAAAACATTTTCTTTCTAGGATGAATTTTCAATAGTCTTAAGCTAGCTACATTCATATCCAGCATTACTAAGCCAACAGAAAGGTAATCCAAAGAAATTCCAGAATGTATAAATGACATGTACACACACCTACACATATACTTTGAAAACAGGGATAAGTGACATTTTGAGTTTCTGGGAACATTTTATTGTAATAATGAAAAAAATTGTGTTCTAAATTGATAATGCAGATGAGAGTTGCGGCAATTTGTTTAATATGTACTAGCATCCATTAATATATCTTAAAATAATGCGTAGATAAAGTGGACATTTAATTAGCATGTATGAGTTGAATGAATAATTAAATGAGTACACTTGGGAGTTTCTATATCCACCTCCTGTCAGTTCTACCTCCAAAGTTTTATCTCCTTCCACCTATCTCTATCTCCAACATGTTCCAACCCACCTTAATTTCTGAAAAGTTAGTACTCATCAGAGTGGTCTGCTTATTTCAGGACTGTCCTCAACTAACCCAGATATTACCTACAGTAGCCTCCCATTGCACTTACATTCAAATTCAGACTCTTTAATCTGGCCTATCAGGCTCTGCATTATTTTATACCTTCTTATTCCTTCAAACATGTCTCCTCCACTTTCTCCTTTGCTCTCACTAGTCAAGCTCACAAGGTCTACACTGGTTAGTAGAATATGTCAAGCTCTTTCAACTCTCAACACCTTCGTCCTTGATCTTATTTTGCTTGGAATCTGCTTGTGCCATCCTCATCTTGTATTTTGAAGAGTCCTCAATGAATGGAATAAGATGTAGCCAATAATCAGTGAATCAACAAGAGGATATGCAGATACCCAGAGAGCTGTTACTATCCCTAATAAGAAGAGGCAAGGGGAGAAATTGAAGACACCAGAGTTCATGGAAACTTGATGCTATGTACATAGGGAGACATATTGCTATTAGGGCCTCTAAACTAAGATAAAGAAGATAAATGAGAAGAAATGCCTCATCTTATTCCTTCTATCCTTCTACCTCTTGCTAGACTCTCACTGGTTGAACCAATGCAAAGCCAGCGAGCAAGAAACCCAAGTGATGAAGATTTTAAGAGTCAATTCCACAGTGTAGCAAAGAGATGTAGGGTGGTAAATAGAAATTAATTAACAATGAAAGGCCATTAAAAACCACTCAACTCTTTCACTCAGAAACCTATCTTACTCTGCATGTGTGGAGTTCAGCAACCCTTGCTAATAGGGCAAAATTCTTCTGTGTACTTTTTCTAAATTGTTTAAATTTTAATTTTAAACTTGAACAGGCATTTAAGCATAGAACCAAAACCAGTTTATTCAATCCTAGAAAATTAAGCATTTTAAAAAAGGTCTTGAATTCAAAATATTAAAAATTGGAGTGTGTGTTCACATAGAAGCAGTATTATCATCCAGTGCTACTCTAAAGATCAAGGGTTTGGCACCACATTAGAATTAGAAATGTTAACAAATGTTATTTACTCCATGGTTTAATCAAATATAATGTACCACAACATGCTATAGTTTCCTAAAATCTGTCCAAATCAAATGCTTAGGATACTTTATTGAGATATGTAGTAGAACATATTGAAGTTCTATTTGTCTTTCCAAAAAATTCTAAACTTAATGAGGAGATGTCCCAGAGGATATATGGAGGAGGCAGTGACCTTGAGGACCATAAATGGTGAATGCAAGAGAAAGAAATTTTCTGGAGATTTGACCACAGGATTAGGCTTTGATCCAGAGACAAAAATATCAAAGCAGAGAAAAAGCTGGGAACAGAGAATGCAAGAGGAAATGGTGACAAAGTGACTGAGAAGCCAGTTAGTGCTTTAGGCAGACTCCAAGGATTGGCTGAAAATTTTCAGCATTCAGGTCCTACTAAGGGGGAAGGGACCTGATATCACCACAGACTTTCAGGTGAGGCCCAGAAGGTTTAAAACCTCCTAGCTAATGCTAAGTAAATTTAAATAACAGCAGAACTATTACAAAGATTAAGCCCAGGCCAACTCCACCCAATCTCAGCCTGGATTGAATTTAACCACTAATCTAATGAAAGGGTAATATGCAATTAACCATCATTCTGTGACAAAATATAGTGGTGCCTATAGCATCTCACACTTCGGTGGAGGAGGGAGGGAGGAAGGGCTGTGGACACAATGTGGGGCTGCTGGCACCAGGAATTCTGAGAATCATAGTTCTGGTAGCAGCCCTGGACCAGAAGCAGAAGCTCAGAGTGTAGGGGCACCAGGAATGCTGGGAATCGTAGTTCTTGTGGCAGACATATTGTATAATCTCCTAGACACTTACACTCGAGCAAAGTGAGCCTGGAACAAGTTACTGTTGTGAGTGTGGGATGGAGGGAAAGCAAAGGTGAGATACACAAGTAAAGTCAGAGCGTTGAGGAAAAATCAAAAGGAATATCTCCTGTAACTTCTAGGAAATCTCCACCAATGGAGCAAAGAAAAATAGAAAAAGACCTCTATTACTCTGTAAGCACCAAACTGGGCTGGGGTCTCAGACAATTCGCTCATATGATTGCAAAGACAGACAGAAACTTCACTCTTATGTAGCCAGGCAGATACAATGCACAACATGCATGTTCTCATGGAAGAGGACTTAACAGCACTGTTTGCTATACACCCTTTGGTAAGCCACCTTTTTCGTGGGCATCTGTGTTAGTTAATTGCCATAATCAAGAGTGAAAATTAAAACTTTTCTATCTCTATAACAAACAGGTCCTCACAGCTTGGAGCAAGGCAACTATCTACAATAATAAAAGTGTAATATGTTAATTAGACCAGATAACCAAACAACTTTCTGGACATCATTCCAGATGTCCTTCCAGATGAAGCTGTGGTGGCAGGGCAGAAGTAGAGGTGGTTAGGGGTGATCAGGCAGGTAGGCGAGCAGTTAGGGGTGATCAAGTAGACAGGCAGAGGCAGTTAGGGACAATCAGGCAGGCAGAATGATTAGGGGCAATCAGGAAGGCTGGCAAGCAAGTGTCCTAGATTGTGAGAGGGTGCAAGCAGGGCTGAAGGACCATCCCTCAGCCCCCCAAACAAACTTTTGTGCACCGGGCCTCTAGTCTATACTAATAAAAGGGTAATATGCTAATTAGACCAGGAGACCTTCAGGACATCCTTCCAGATAAAGCCATGGTGGTGTGACTGAAACAGAGGTGGTTAGGGGTGATCCAGCCAGGAGGGGAAAGCAGTTGGGGGAGTGATCAGGCCAACATGGAGGGGAAGGCAGTTGGGGGCAAGCAGATGGCAGTGAGGGGTAGTTGGGGGTGAGCAGGCTGGGGGCAGGGCAGTTAGAGGTGATCAGACCAGTAGGAGGGGCAGTTGGGGCAAGAAGGCTGGCGGGGGGACAGTTGAGGGCAAGCAGGCTGGCATGCAGAGTGGTTAGGGATGATCAGGCAGGCAGACAGGTGAGTGGTTAAGAGAGGGATGTCCAACTGCAGGTTTAGGCCCGATCCAACAGGCACAAATGCACAAATTTCATGCACTGGGCTACTAGTATCTATACAAACTGCTTGCCAGATAAACTGTCTAGAGCAAACTAATATCATTCAGTTTATCTCTGTACTTTTTCATTCATAAAGTCCTGAAATATTTTATATACCATGAGATAAGAATTATTTTATATACCATAAGACAAGACCAAATTATTAAGCACCAAGAGAAAAAAAAGACATAAAAATCCACAAAAGTTCTCAATACTGAAGTTAATATTTTTAAGAAAATAGGATACAAAATGAAATATTTAGATAGATATGTAGGATCTATCAAAAACTAAATGGAGACCCTAGCCAAGTAGCTCAATTGGTTAGTGTTGTCCAGATACACCAATGTTGGGGTTCATTCCCCGGTTGGGCACATGCAAGAATCAACCAATGAATATATAAATAAGTGAAACAATAAATATCTCTCTCTCTCTCTCTCTCTCTCTCTCTCTCTCTCTCTCTCTCATTTCTTCTCTTTCTAAAATCAATCAATCAATAAAATTTTTTCAAAAAGTTATAAAAATACTACATGGAAATTTTAGAGCTGAATAACACATCAACTGAAGATAAGAATTAAATTCAATAGATGCATTTAATAAATAAATATATAAATATAAACATAGAAAGTTATAAAATGAAATATAGGCAGTAACAATACCCAGACTGAATCATAGAGAAAAAAGAGAATAAAAATACATCAGAGAACATAACAAATATACAGCAACCAGTAAAAAAAAAAAAAAAAAAAAAAATCAAGTAATTGAAGACCCAGAGAAGAGAGAAAGCTAATGTAGAAACATTATATGAATACTAGAGGTCTAGTGCATAAATGTTTGCATGGGTAGGGTCCCTAGGCCTGGCCGGCAATCAGGGCCGATCTTTGGGACAACTGGTGGGGCAATCAGGGGGCCTCTACTGGCACCCGCTTTGGTCAGGCTGGGGCCTGTGGGCTGGGGGCAGTTCCTGAGTTGAGCATCTGCTCCATGGTGGTCAGTACGTGTCATAGCAACCAGTCATTTCATTGGTTGTTCTGCTGTTTGGTCGATTTGCATACTAGGCTTTTATTATATAGGACTAGAGGCCCGATGCAGCCTGCACCCTCTCACAATCCATGACCCCTCAGGGGATATCCATCTGCAGACAGTCAGACATCCATTTCACAATACAGGGCTGCTGGCTCCTAACTACTCACCTACCTGCCTACCTGATTGCCCCTAACCACTCTGTCTGCCTGCCTGATTGCCTCTGACCACTCTGCCTTCCTGCCTCATCATCTCTAACCAGTCACTTGCCTACCTCATCAGCTCTAACCACTTGCCTGCCTACCTGATCACCCCTAACCACTCTGTCTGCCTTCCTGATCATCTCTAACCCCTCTGCCTGCCCTAACCACTCACCTGTCTGCCTGATCACCCCTAACCACCTCTGCCTGCTTGCCTAACTGCCTCTAACCACTATGCATAGCTGCCTGATCCCCCTAACTTCCTCTGCTTTCGCCCCCATTGCCACAGCTTTCTCAGGAAGGACATCTGGAAGGTTGTTCGGCTATCTGGTCTAATTAGTATACTAGGCTTTTATTATTATAGATTTAAAGACTAAGAATTTTCCAAAAATAGTGAAAGACATCAAGCCAAAGATTCAAGAAGAGTTATTAACTCCAAAGAGGATAAATACATAAAGAAAAACATTACAAGCTATATAATATCAAAATTGATGTAAAAGCAAGGATAAAGAGAAAACCAAATTGAGTCAGATAAAATAATGAATTAAATGAAATAGAATGACAATTTCAGAATGCCCAAAGGACATAATTGCTAACCTAGAATTACATGAACAAGTATTCTTAAAAATTAATCATAATGAAAATACATTCCTCAAAGCCAGAGATTATATTCATCAACATATCTGAGCTAAGTATTAAATACAAATGTTAGAGGGGGTTCTATAGGAAGGAGGAAAATGATTTTAGATGAAAACATGGAGATCAATGAAGGACTAAAAAGCAAGGGAAATTGCAAATCATAAATGAATATTGATTATTCAAATAAAAATAATGATATCTTTTGGCACTTAAAATATATAATTTAAATATTCGAAAATATAGCAAAAAGATGGGAAAGAAATAACTAAAATTCACATGTTCTAAGGCCCTTCCATACCTGATAAGTAGTAAGTAAATAAATTCTAATAGACTCTAATAAATAAAAATTGCACACTGTTGTCTCAACAATATATACCTAAGATGGAAAAAGGGGGGGAAATTAATAAAATAACTTATTCTTCCAAAGAAGGCAAAAAAAAAACAAACCCAGACAAAAGATTACAGACTATAAAATAGGTAAAATAAATACATAATGAATAATAAAATGGTATATATAAACCAAATCTATAATAATAAAAGCATAATATGTTAATTAGACCAGACGGCCTTTTGGGTGACCTTCCAGACAAAGCTGAGGTTTCGAGGAAGCTGGGTCCCAAGTGCCAGAAGGAAGCCAGTGCTGGCAGCAGGGGGAAGGAAGGCCTACTCTTGCACGAGTTTCATGCATCGGGCCTCTAGTATATAAATAATTCCATTCAACATAAATGGATTAAATATTCCAAACAAAATGGTTGTCAAACAATAGCTATACAATAGCACACTTTAAATATAAGAATAGGGAAAATTTAAGGAAAATGTTTATCTTAAAAACCAAAACTAAAAGAAAGATGACATAATTATACTGATGGACAAACTAGACTTTAAGTAAAAAGAGATGCTTCAGATTAAGAGGAATGTTTTATTTGTAAAAAGAGCTTGATCCTTCAAGAAAGTAAAATAATTCCTAATGTGCATGGACCTACTAACAGCTTGAAAATACATAAAGCAAACAGTTATAGAACTAAAAGGAGAAACAAAGCTGAACATGAGAAATTTAATACTTCTCTTAGTAAGTGACACAAAAGCAAACAAAATTTACCTAAACTATAGAATAAGCACCATAACTAACAAACTTAACCTAAATGGCCTATAGAGAACATTAAACTCAAAGTTTGTAAAACATACTGTTTTCTTTTCTTATTTTAAAAAAATGCGCACAGAAATATTAGCCCATAAATGAATTATCAAGAAATTTCATAAGTTAAAATAATATAAATATTATTCTGTGACCAAATGGTATTATTTGAAATTGATATATAACAAAAAGGTTAATGAATGTTCAAATATGAGTAAACTAACTAAAAAAGTTATAAATAACTCCATGGGTCATAGATAAAATAATAAAGAAATTAGTAAATATCTTGAAATGAGCTATACAGTTAATGCACTATTTACAAAGTTTATAGACTTTTGCATCCTATATAATAAAAGGTTTATATGCAAAGTGACCCTAACAGCAGAACCACTGGGAATGACTGGTCACTATGACACACACTGAACACCAGGGGCCAGACGCTCAATGCAGGAGCTGCCCTTGGTGGTCAGTGCACTCCCACAGGGGGAGCTCTGCTCATCCACAAGCCAGGCTGCCAGCTGCCAGCACAGCAGTGATGGTGGGAGCCGCTCCCATCTCCTCAGCAGTGCTAAGGATGTCCAACTGCAGTTTAGGCCTGCTCCCTGCTGGCAAGTGGGCATTCCCTCGAGGACTCCTGGGCTGCCAGAGTGATGTCTGACTGCTAGCTTAGGCCCACTCCCCGGGGGATCGGGCCTATGCCAGCAGTTGGACATCCCCCGAGGGGTCCCAGACTGTGAGAGGGCATAGGCCGGGCTAAGGGACCCCCCCCCACCCCAGTGCACAATTTTTTGTGCATCAGGCCTCTAGTATATTATAAAAAGGAAAATAGTTGAAAATCAATTATCTCAGTTCACATCTCAAGAAATCAATAACAGCAAATTGAACAAAAAGGAAAATAGAATACAAGAAATAATAAGACAAAAGTTGAAGTCAAGAAAATAGAAAACAATTGCATAATAGAAAAAAAATCAAGAAAAAATTAATTATTTGAAAACACTAATAAATTCCTGACAATAATTATGAGAAAATACAAAAATTAGTAACATTAGATTCTGTATCATTAAAAGTATTATTCAAAATAATTTTTAAAATTATATAAAATGTACTAATCCCTAGAAAAATACAACATGCAAAAATATCTAGAGTGTTCTCACAAAATGCAGTAAAGGAGCTGGTGGAATGAGTCTGTGAACTGTTCAGAAAAGGAAAGTAGAATGTCTACATTCTAAAATTTCTAATCTCTATAATGAACTCTGTGGTTAGTGACCTCATATTACCCTGCAATTATGATATTGTCTTTCATTCATCTCTACTTTAACACCTACTGGTCTATCTACCATTTCCTCCACCTTTTAAAATTCAACATCTGGCTGAAGAATCAACTGCACTAATCTCCTAAGGACAGCCCAGATATATCCACAGAGGAACACACACACACACACACACACACACACTGTAAGTTTATGGTTAGTAAGCAATTCACCATAAGATTTCTTCTTATAGCAAGCCCCACTCATCACTCTAAAACACGGTTTTATTTATGGAAATAAATAAACTTCTGCAGAATATGATAATTACACAAAGTTAGAGACACCTGCCTAATCAACCAGTCTCACCTATAAATAGAAATATTGGCTTGTGTCCAGAGCGGCATTAAGCATTCAAACCTGTTCCAAACTATTTAATTATGTTTACCACAAGCTGCAATGATGAAGCCAAGTTATAGGTGGAAATATGCTATTTTTTAAGAAGACTGATTACTATATTAAAGTCATTTGAAAAAAAAATATTAGCATGTTATGTGTGGCTTGGCAAAGTAACTATTTGGAGATATTTTATGTAATACTCAAGTCAAAATCATTTTAGGTGATTCCCCTAAGGAAGCAGCAAAAACACATTGCAAAAAACAGAAAGGTTAGGAGTTCAGTTTTCAAAAGTTCAAAGATTGGCTGCTGCTAAATTGTGTTTATTGGCTTTCTACTACCATGATACTATCTTCTTAGTTTTCATGGGAAGAGTTTAAGTTATTCATTAGTCTCTGTAAGTAGGATATTACTTATGTGTACATATATGTATATATAAGAATATAAGACTATATATATGAAAGTCAAGACATAGTAGAAGGGGATTGAAACAAAACTGAGGTAGAGAAATACAGGAAGAAGTGAAAGAATGAGAAAATACATAATAAATTGTGCATAGATGGACCATAGCTCATATAATACATATACATATACATATACATATACATATACATATGCATATACATATGCATATACATATACTATACATATGAGCCCAAAATTAGGAAGACAAAAGGTCCAGGAAAATAGATTAATTAATTGTGGTTTATTCATATAGTGAAATATGACTCAGCAATAAATAAAATAATGACAAACAAGGAAAACATGCAGTTCATAGACAAATCTCACAAATGCTATGCTGAGCCAAAGAAGCCAGATACAAAAGAGTACATAGCATATTACTCCACTTATATGAAGTTCAGGGAAAGACAAAACAAAACTACATTACAGTGATAAAAATTCAGAATACTGGCTTATTTGGAGAGAAGGTGGATGCATTGATCATGAAAAACACCAAGGAACTTTCTGAGATGACGATGTCCCTTCAGATCTGGATGGCAGGGGTGTACATATGTCAAAGTTCATCAAGCTGTATGCTTAAGATTTATATTTGTACTGAACGTAAATTAAATGTCAATAAAGTACTGTTAGTATGAATAAACACCTGTGGATACCTAGCCATGTGTTCTTTGTCCTTTAGACTCACTGGTCTTTATGACACTTAACAAACAAAGGCTGTCACCAACTCACACATTTGCCTAATTAATTTAGGAAGTTCTACATTTACAAGAAGTTCCTGGTGATTGGAAAACACTATGGTTTCTTATGGGCTAACTGGAGAACTGGTTGCAGTATAACCAAATGAGACTTTATTGGAAGAAGTCAGAAGAGCTCTGACTCTTCTCAACGGGGGGGGGGGGAGCTATAAACCCCCCAGTTGCTTTTAAATCTCATCTAGCCTGTGTGGCAGTGGGCCACAGGCCTCTCTGGAGCAAGTGCCTGACAAGGTGGGTTTCTCCAGTAGGTAAGAAACACAGGCACTCCTCTCACTGAAATATTTGCCTGGAGATATTTCTGTTCCTGAGAATGAAATGCAAATTTGTTTCCAGTAGCCTGAGGTGGGATAGTGGTTTTTATGGTTTTGCTTCAAAACCTGATGAAAATTGAGGGTGAGTTCATCTCTTTTTATAAGGTTATTTGGTGAGGTTTCCAACATGATCTAATCTTGCCCTGGAAAATGAACTAAAAGGAGTTGACTGGTTATTAGGAATGAGTTCACTAGCCCCACTTCACAGCCATCCAAGTGGATGTCTTCATGGAAGTCTCGGGGCTGCTCCTGTCCCAGCTGGGCTCAGGGACCTCCCTGTGACTTCAGAGGGACTTCCCAGGGCAGAACAGGGAAGGATCATATCCAAAGCCTTTCATATTTTAAGTGTGCTTGTCTTTCCATTACCTACTCCTATTTTCAGAGCTGTATAATTTAACTTCCCAAATTAAGACCAGGTTAAAAACCAACAACCCCTGCTCACTCTCAGACACAATCGATTGTGCCTAAATTAAAAACAACACCACACATCTATTTTTCTCTATTGCAATGACATAGGTGGACTGTACTAATAGTAAACCTTTCCAAAGCACCTTAGATTGGAGTGAAGAGCAATAATATTACTCTAACAAAATTCACCAACTTCCACAGTTAAAAGGAAAAAAAATGAGAGTAAGGTTACTGAATAATATTTTGCATGTTAATTTATAACTTCACACTCAATAAAGTGAGCAAAGATCCATTGTGACCATTCTTACACTTGGTTTTGTTAGTTAAATAAAGGCTTGTTTTGGTGCCTACCTTCTTCATGAAATATTAATTAATTAATTAACTAATTAGTAATTCCTGACCTCCAAAAAGTTAGGGAGTAATTAGGGTAAATAATATATAAATTTTAAAAGAACAAAAACAAAAAAATACCTGAGAAGTGTTTACATAATTGTAAACAAAGGTTTAAAAATGCTGAATAGATAGAGAATGAAGAAATAATGAGTTCAGAGTTTATGGAAAAAAGTCTCATGGGAGAAGGTCAAGTTTAGAGCTGGGCTCTGACAGAAAAAAAGGAACTTTTACTTTGATTATTCTCAGGCTACTTTCTCTGAAAAGAATATCCTATCCTATCTAATAAAAGAGTAATATGCAAGTTGATGACCATCACTCCAACACACAAGATGGTTTCCCCTATGTGGTCAAAGATGGCTTCTCCCATGTGGACACAAGATGGCCACCACAAGATGGCCAGCAGGGGAGGGTAGTTGTGGGGGACCCAAGCCTGTAGGGGAGGGCAGTTGGGGGCAATCAGGCCTGCAAGGGAGGGCAGTTGGGGTGGACCCAAGCCTGCAGGGGAGGGCAGTTGGGGGCAATCAAGCCAGCAGGGGAGGGTGGTTGGGGGTGACCAGACCTGCAGGGGAGGATGATTAGGGGCAACCAGGCTGGCATGGGAGGGCAGTTGGGGTTGACCAGGGTGGCATAGGAGGGCAGTTATGGACAATCAGGCCAGCAGGCGAGCAGTTAGGCATTGATCAGGCTGGTAGGGGAGTGGTTAGGGGCAACCAGGCAGGCAGGCAGGTGAGTGGTTGGGAGCCAGCAGTCCTGGATTGTGAAAGGGCCTAAACAGGCAGTTGGACATCCCCTGAGAGATCTCAGATTGGAGAGCGTGCAGGCTGGGTTTAGGGGTAACCCTCTCCGCCCCGCCCCGTGCACAAATTTTGTGCACTGGGCCTTTAATAGGACCATAAATCTCAATGGGGGACAGTTTGTCACTACCAACATCATCATCCATTCTGAGGTCATTGACAATGTCTGAATACATTTTTGGTTGTGAAAACTAGGGGTGCTACTGGCATTGAATGGATCCAGGATGATGCTAAGCATGCCACATTTCCCAGGACAGCCCTCATCTCCATGCCCCATTCCCAATAAAGAATTATCAAGTCCAAATGATCAGTAGCTGAAAAACACTGTTTAAGGTTATTCAGGCCCTCCACATCTACAATCTACATTGCCCATAGACCTCAAGAGGAAGGAAACCCAAAACAGTATTTGATTTAAACACATTTTTAAAGGAATCACAAACTCAAAACATGAACTGTCAGCATTTCTTCTTTTCCCCACATTATCCTATTTAATAAACGCCTAATATGCAAATTGCCTGAATGGTGAAACAACCAGTTTCTATGATGTGTACTGACCACTAGGGGGCAGACACTCAAAGCAGGAGCTTTCCCCAACACGCAGGCCCCAGGCCAGCTAAGGTGGGTGCCAGTGAAGGCACCTCAATCACCCCACTGGTCACCCCACAGATCGGCCCTGATCACTAGCCAGGTCTAGGGACCCTACCCATGCAGGAATTTCATGCATCAGGCCTCTAGTGAAGATATAATTGATGTAAACATTGTGTAATTCTAAGGTGTACAACATGATATTCTGCCTAATAAAAGACTAATATGCAAATTAGACATCATATCATCACAAAGATGGCCATCCCCATGGCCACAAGATGGCAGCATCAATTCCAGCTCAGCCCCACCACTGAAGTGGTCAGGCCTGTTAGCCAGGCAGGTGGCTGGGGAGGTGGGGGGCAGAACAGGTGATCAGAGGGCCAGGCCAGACACCTTCACCAGAGGGCTCAGGCATGGGCAAAGGCGGAGCTGGTGATTGGAGGGGGCAGGGGCAGAGCTGGTGATGGGAGGGGAATGAGGGTGCCCTACCCAGGCATAAGGCCTGGGCCAGAGGCCTCAGGCCTGGGCAGGAGCAAGGCCGGATATCGCAGGGGCCTGGGCTCCGCAGAGCCAGCGATTGGAGGGGCAGAGGCAGAGCCTGCGATCACAGGGGTCTGAGCACTAGTGGAGCTGGCAAAGCATGAGTCTGGGAGACCCCTGCCCAGGCCTGCAGCTTTCGCCAGAGGCTGCCAGTGGGGCAAGGGCAGACCCGGCAATGGCAGAGGGCAGAATCAGAGCTGGTGATCACAGAGCCCTGGGCTCTGTGGATCTGTGGATCAGAGGGGCTTGGGGGTCTTCTGCTCAGGCCTGCAGCCTCGGCCAGAGGTTACAGGCCTGGGCAAGGGTGGAGCTGGGATTGGAGGAGCAGGGGTGGAGCTCACGATTGGAGTGAACTACAGAGGAAACACCTTTTCTGACTGCTCATTGGCTAACCTCCCTGAATGTCACTGGTAATATTCTTAGTAACTTGGGTAATAAGAGTCCAAAAAGGCAATCTAGGGTTTTCCTACCACATTCCTGGAGAAAAAAAAAATGAAAGTCCACTGCTGGAGGGCTAAGAAATGTCGTATCCTGCCCTAGGCGGTTGGGCTCAGTGTATAATATCTCAGCCTGATGACTGCAGGGTCTGGGTTCAATTCTTACCAAGGGCAGGTACCTAGGTTGCAGGCTCCTCCCTGGCCATGGCCCAGGTCAGGGCATATGCAGGAGGCAACCAATCAAAGTGTTCCTCTCACTTTGATGTTTGTCTCTGTTTTTCCCTTCTCTTCCACATTCTCTAAAAATCAATGGAAACATATCCTCAGGTGAGGTTAAAAAAGAAAAAGAAATGGCATATCCTTTGAAAGACACATCTTGAAAATGCCTAAAAAAAGTTGTCATTTCTTCTTGGTGAAGGGACTGGAGTCTGTGTTGATGAAAACACCTTGGTTGCTGTGGTGACTGGCAGTGGCTGCAGCAGTGTGGTGATGGAAATGGTGGCTTCCCCTGATTAGCCTGGTTGCCTCCCACAGAGGGAGTCCAGACTGTGGCTTAGGCCCACTCTCCATGGGGATCAGGGAGCAGGCCTCAGCCGTCAGTAGGACATTCCCTGAGGGCTCCCAATATGTGAGAGGGGGCAGGCTGGGCTCAGGAGCCCCCCCTCAGTGCACGAATTTTGTGCACCAGACCCTTAGTGTATACATATTATTGCAAAATTATTATCACAATAAGGCTGGTTAAAGCATCCATTATCTCACAATGTTACCATTTTTGTATGTGATAAGAAGTTTTAAGATCTATTATCTTAGCAACTTTCAAGTATATAATATGATATTTAATGGCTGAATAATATTACATTACTAGGGGCCTAGTGCAGGAAATTCGTGCACGGGTAAATTGGGATGAGGGTGCAGGTGGGGGAGGAGGAGGGCAAGTGGGGAGGTCCCTCAGCCGGACCTGGACTTCATCCAATTCGGGAGCACTCAGGAGAAGTGCTACTGATGGCTTGGACCCACTGCACCTGGTTCTCTGCTCTCTGCCGGGCCTGTCTGCTCCACATTATGGAGATGGGCAAGCAGGTGCTGCTGGGCGATGCCTGCGGGCTCCTTGATGGCTCCAGCCCCCTCATCCCCTCCTTGGCAGCCATGGCCCCAGCCCAGCATAGGCCAGGGTAGCAGCTGGGGATTCCCTGGTGGGTCTATCTGGCCATGGCCCCTGATTCCCAGGTCCTCAGCCCTGCTGGTCTAGGGCCCACCAGCCCAGCAACTGGGATTCCCGGGTGGGTCTGGGTGGCCACGCCACCTGGTTCCCAGGTCCGCTGCCTTGCTGGTCCAGGGTCGGCCAGGGTAGTGGCTGGGATTCCCGGGTGGGTCTGGGTGGCCACACCCACCCGGTTCCCAGGTCCGTGGCCCTGCTGCCTGAAATTGATCGAGGCTCGCTCCTCCCGCCCCCCCACCCCGCCCCTCCACTGTGGCCTGCAAGAAGGCAACAGATGGCGAAGGCGGTGGACACAGGGAGGCAACTGTGTCCGCCATCGCTGCCATGGGTGCTTTCCGGTGGAGGTGCGGGGCTGCAGGTGGCTCGCTCCTCCCACCCCCCACCCTGCCCCTCCTGTGTGGCCTGCAGGAAGGCAACAGATGGCGGCGGCGGACACAGGGAGGCGGGCCTCCCTGTCTCCGCTGCCGCCATCTTGGCTGGGTTAATTTGCATACCACCACTCTGATTGGATGGTGGTCGTGGCTTACCCTGTCTCGGAGAAATGGTTAATTTTACTATTTCGCTTTTATTAGTTTAGATAATATATATATATATATATATATATATATATATATATATATATATATATGGCATTCTTTATCCATTCATCCACCATGGATACTTAGATTGTTTCCAAGTCCTAGCTATTGTA
The DNA here is from genome assembly GCA_004026665.1 of Murina feae. NCBI lineage: Eukaryota > Metazoa > Chordata > Mammalia > Chiroptera > Vespertilionidae > Murina > Murina feae. Next base: position 62,285 of record PVJC01002124.1, on the reverse strand, counting down.
AATAATGCTGCAATGAATATAGGGGTACCTATATATCTTTTGAATTAGTATTTTTGATTTCTTTGGATAGATATACAGAAGTGGAATTGCTGGGTTATATGGAGTTCTATTTTTAATATTTTGAGGAATCTCCGTACTGTTTTCCATAGTGGCTGCACCAATTTACATTTCCACTAACAGTACATGGGAGTTCCCTTTTCTCCATTTCATCACCAGGTTTTGTTATGGCTTGTCTTTTTAATAATAGCCATTCTAACAGGTGTAGGTGATATCTCATTGTACTGTAGCTGTTATTTGCATTTCTCTGATGTTTTTGTATGTTGAAGACCTTTGCAAGCTCCTGTTGGACAATGTATATATTCTTTGGAAAAATGTCTGTTAGGGCCTTTGTCAATTATTTAAAATTGGATTACTTTGTTTTTGTTTTATCTTGTTGCTATTGAGTTGTATGAATTTCTTATATATCTTGGATATTAACCCCTTATCAGATACATGATTTGCAAATATTTTCTCCCATTCCGTGGGTTGCCTTTCCTTTTTTGATTTTTTCTTTTGCTTTTTAGTTTGATGTGGTTCCACTTGTTGATTTTTATTTTTTTTTTGTTACTTGTGCTTTGGATATCATATCCAAAAATCATTGCAAAGACCAATGTCCAGGAGCCTCTTCCCTACATTTTCTTCTGGTTTTGAGATATCAGGTCTTATATTTAAATCTGAACATTTCAAGTTAATTTTTCTGAGGCGTCCAATTTCATTGTTCTGTATGTATTTATTTATTTTTTATTCCTTTTTTAAAATTTTGTTTTATTGCTTAAAGTATTACAATGAATGATAGATAGGTCTCCATTTTTTTCCCCTTGACCTTCCCCCCGCCTCCCCTACCTCCCCCCCAGCGTCTTGTGTCCATTGATTATGCTCATATGCATGCATACAAGTCTTTCAGTTCATCTCTTAACTTCCCCCCAAACCTCCCTGGCTTTCCAGCTGTAGGTTGACAGTCTGTTCAATGCTGTTCTGCCTCTGTATCTGTTTATGCTTATCAATTTATAATGGTCTTTGTTATCCATAAATAAGTGAGATCATGTGGTATTTATGCAGTTTTCTCGACACCATTTTTGAAGAAATTATTCTTTCTCCATTAGGTATTCTTGACTCCCTTGCCTGTTAATTGACTATATATGCAAGGGTTTAATTGTGGGCTCTTTATTCTGTTCCATTGACCTATGTGTCTGTTTTTATGTCAGTGCCATACTGTTCATCCATAAACAGATGAACGGATATATATATATATATATATATATATATATATATATATATATATATGCCAGATTTATTATGACCACCTGACATTCATAGGCAAATTAGCTATAATTTTGTGCTGAAGTTGCTGGAGGGCCAGACCACTATAAATAGGGAAGCAGGTTGTTTACCATGACAGTAGAAGTAATTTTTTTCTGAAGATATGGGTAAACAACAAGATTTAACAACCTTTGAATGTGGGAGATATATATACATGCACACAATAGGATATTATTCAGCCATGAAAAAGGGCATCCTGGCATCCTGCTACTTGTGACAACATGGGTGGACATATGCTAAGGGAAATAAATCAGACAAAGAAAGACAAATATTGCATAATATCACTCTTATGTGGAATCTAAAAAAGTCAAACTTGTAGAAACAGAGTCAAATGGTGGTTACAGGGCTGAGCAGTGGATGAATAGGTCAGATGTTGTTTTAGAGTACAAAGTTGCAATGAGTAGTAAATAAGCCCCATATATCTAATGCACAGTATAGTATATAGTCAAAATATTGTATTACTGTCATTTTTCTTGCTAAGAGACTAGAACTTAATTATTATAATCACTATAAGAAATGATAATTATGTAATGGGAGAGCTGCTAACTATCGCTACAAGGGAAATCACATTGCAATAGATGAATGTGTCTAATTGACATGGTGCATACTATAAATTTGTACAATGATATGTCAATATATTTCAATTTTAAAAATTAATAAATAAATTTAAATAGGCAATAGTTTATTCAAACATATTTGTTGAGAACTATTATCAGCTGAGTGTTTGTATTCCTAGTCAGCCAACAGCAACCACAATATCATAATTTAGCATTGTTATAACTTTAAAGAGAAAGAATAACTCAATATTTAAATTTTTAACATCCCCAAATTATTCTTAAAACCCTCATGAGAAAAAAACTAATAAATCTGAAACTCATAACTTCTGCTTTGAATGATGTAAGACATATTGAAATAAGAAAAAAGATGGAGGAGGATAAAAAAATTGAGAACTGACCATTGAAGAGGAAAGTTCTGAAGGAAGCAGGATACAGCTCTATGCTACAATAATGATGCATTGCAAAGAGAGTGGAGGAAAGCTCCAGCTCACCTCCCTGAACACTAGATGACAGTAGACTGGGCCTTGAGGGAGAAAAGAGAGGGAATGAGAAAAGTCCTTGGAAATTGGCGGTAGAGACTGGAATCAGAGAGCACGACCTGGTGGGGAGGAAGGGGAAAGAGGGACATAAAAAGTGAGCACAGACTATTATTGGTACTAGGAAGACTGGGCACTCAGATCACATGTGTCCCAGAAAGCATCTCAACTAGGCTGAGGGGAGCACAGAGTTAAATACACCTACAGAAATGTGACTTCCCAGAGAAGCTTGGGAAGGGAATCAGAATATGCACCCCAAAATATGCCCTTTGGGCATGGAGACTATCTTGAGTGGAAGGCCATGGAGAAACAGTAGGCACAGATGAGCTGTCTACCCTCCCACTTTCTGCCCGTAGGCAGAGCATAAATTTCACTGGGATCTCTCCTTCCTTTCCCTGACCAGGAAGAGGAGGACAGCTCATCACTAGAGACAGCACCAACTTAAATCTCATTAGCAAACCTTACTGAAATAACCCTTAGCTGTCATTAATTTCCCCCCCTACATTTACCTTATCACAATTTACCTCCCCTAGAAGCCCAATATATTTCCTTTGTAATTTTGTTGTATCACAAATCAGAGAGCTGGACAAGAAGCCTAATAAGCCAGTTAGTTAGAAGTCATCATTCTTGCACGCAGGTTCAGAGCAGATGACCTGTCAAATTCTGAACACCATATACAGGAAGTCTCCCGTATTTATACTTTTCAAGCCTCTTTGTTTGCAGATATTATAAAGGAATCTGTGTGAGTTATTATTACAGACAGTTGTAACCTTGAATACATAATGAGTTTGTACTTGGCATAAGAATATGGGAATTATCTATTACATTGGATGGCTAGCTTGCAAGGTCAGACAGTTAAGTTTATCTCTTTCTATTATCTGACTAAAAAGAGTCATTTTATAGAATAAGAGGCTGTCTTAAAGTGACAGAGTTTACAATGACAGAGTTTACAGGACTGGGGACTATCTAACAATAGCAGAGAATTTCAAAGAGCAGTTTTTTATACAAGATGGAAGTTACTATGCTTCAGTTTCACTTCTCTACAAATTTATTACTCTCCCTTAAAATAGTACAAGTTTTCATGCTTAACTGTTTGTTTCGCTTCTTCGCTTTCTTTCCTGTGATATCCTCCATCTAATATAATAAAAGAGTAATATGCAAATTGACCATTACCTGAGACACCTAAGCCATGCCCACCAGCCAACCAGAGCAGCTGTATGCAAATTAGCCCAGCCAAGATGGAGGCTGGCAGCCATGAGCTAGAGCAAACCAGAGGCTTCTGTTGCAACTGCCTGCCTAGGCTGGCTGAGCCTCTGCTCATGGCCACGTCCACCAGTCAATCAGAGTGGCTGTATGCGAATTAACCCAGCTAAGATGGAGGCTGGCAGGGCGGCTCTGCCCTAGGAGCATCTGTGGCTGGCATAGCTGTGCCAGGTGTGTCAGCTCAGTGGGGGGGGGGGCGGCCTGGAGACTCCTCGGGGCATCCAGGAGCACCCGTCCCGGGTCCACTGCCTGGCTCCGCTCCCGGGGGCCGCCTCAGGGTGTCCAAGAGCGCCTGTCCTGGGTCTGCTGCCTGGCTCTGCCTCCCAGGGGCCTCCATGGGGTGTTCAGGAACGCCTGACCTGGGTCTGCTACCTGTCTCTGCCCCGGGGGCCTCCACAGGGCATCCCGGAGCGTCTGCTACACAGTGCGGAGAATCTGAAGCCAGTCCACTGCCCGGCTCTACCCTGGGTGTGTTTGCTCAGCAGCAGGGCCCCACCCAGGGATCCTGCACCAGCGTCCGCCCCTGGCTTGCCACCTAGCTCTGCGCCAGGTGTGTCCCCTCAGCAGTGGGGGCCCACCAGGCATGTGCAATCGTGGGCCCTACGGTGGGAAATGTCCAGGCCTGCACTCACCAGCCCTCCCACCCCCCATTGCATGAACCCTGAAGGGGCTGTGGGCAGCCTGAAAATGGCCCTCAACCCCTTACCCAGGCTGGCCAGGCATGCCAGCAGGTGGACATCCCCCCCTCCCCGAGGTGTCCCAGACTGCAAGAGGGCACAGGCTGGGCTGAGGGACTCCCCAGCCCCCGAGTGCACAAATTTTTGTGCACCGGGCACCTAGTATGTATATATAAAGTTAAAATATTAACATCAGAATAAAATATCCAGGTTTTTCTCTTCTCACTCTGTATTTTGTCAATTTTATTTGCACAGCCTCAAGAATTTCACCTAAGGGGATACAATATAAAGTTGTTGTTGCTTTATTTTCCCTCCCCTACACCTGGAATTCATGTATTTACCAAGGAAAGGCAGAGAAGACCAGATGTTAAGCATGCTTGATAAGTCTCTTAAAAGAAGGTGGGGAAAAGATTCTTATAAAAGAAAAAAAAATACCCACAGATACATTGGGAAGACTTTGGGGAAAGTCAGTTCCTTAAACTACTGAATGAATACAAGTCTTGGCTATTTTGAGTAGTAGCCAAGACAAAGGCAAATGTTATAAAAGCTTAAGTAGCAACTGCCATAAATGTTGTATATTCAAAGAGGCAAATGTCTTGAGAGTTCCACACTTTTTATCAAATGTTTCAGCATTCTTTAGCTAAAATCTTTAACTGGAACTTGATCATCTAATCTAATAAAAGAGTAATATGCAAATTGACCATCACTCTGAGACATCTAAGCCACACCCACCAGCCAAGCCATGCCCACCAGCCAATCAGAGCATCTGTATGCAAATTAACCCAGCCAAGATGGAGGCCAGTAGCCATGCAGCTAGAGCAAACAGGAGGCTCCCATTGCACTAGGAGTAAACTGTCTGCCTAGGCTGGCTGGGCCTCTCTCTGCTCAAAACAACATAGGTTCAATTATAGAAGCTATGGAGCTGAAGCAAACAGGAGGCTTCGTTCCCTGCCTAGGCCTCCTCTCAAAGTAACAAAGTTTCAATTATAGAAGATAAATAAATCCCAGAAACCTGATTCCAACCAGCCTCGCTGGGACGTTGGGTCAGTGGGAGCTGTGGGCAGCCTGCAAACAGCCCTCAGCCTCTCACCCAGGTTGGATAGGCACCCCAGTAGGAACCCAAACCCTGAATGGGCTGTGGGCAGCCTGAAAATGGCCCTCACCCAGGCTGGCCAGGCATCCCAGCAGGTGTATATCCACCAAGGGGTCCCAGACTGTGAGAGGGCACAGGCCGGGCTTAGGGACCCCCCTGAGTGCACAAATTTTCGTGCACCAGGCCCCTAGAATGATAATAATTTAGAAGGGCACAGCACACTTCCACTCCTCACCTGGAAGGTAAATAAACTTCTAAACAAGGAATTGTCTAAAAGATAGTCAGGGAAGAAATAGATGTTAAAGTCCTCCAAGGAGAATTGAACATGTTAGTTTCTTTCATTCTCGTAAAAGATTTATATCATTATTCAATGAAAGGAACTTAATTTTCTTTCTATTTTCTGTTTGCCTTTGGTGCATTTGGCATTTCACCAGATATCTCTTGATACTGAATCACAGCTTTTCAAGGATTTGATGTTAACCACTAAAAGGCTAAGAAATGGTAGGCTAATTACACTTATGTTCCTTAATTCTGTTATTAATGCTGTAGATACAGAGAACAGAAGGAAAATAAGGTCTAACTAAGTACTGTTCAATGAATTATTTTTGAAAAAAAGGTACAGTGTATATATATTCTGTTAGTACAAACTACTTGAGTAATTTTTTTAAACTCCCATTATTTTTATTTCAATCAGAAAAAAAGCTTCTTAAATTGCATTTTCTTAATACCTTCACTCTCTCCATTTAAATTTTAGAATAATTTCATTTAATAATAACCATTGTTCTTTAGAAAATTAACCTCCTTCTTAATTACTGACATTGAGATGTAAGTGATGAAATATGGGGGTGAACTTTTGAGAGAGATAATAGTCATGAGTCTATGGAAGGAAGTTATTATTACAAATATCTCATTTGGTAAAGTATTGCAATTGCCCTATATGAAAAGAATGCACTCCTTTTTGAGATATCTTTTGCACTTCTGTGTGGCTGGACTTTCCACTTAAAATCTGGCTCCGGCGATTCAATTTGTGATTTTAGCGTGGGTGTTGAAACTACCTGGTTTGCAAAGTTTTCATCACATTTTCCTGGAGAGGAAAGAGCTGGGAGAGGGGAGAAGGAAAGCGCTGCTTATTTTTTAACAAATCCCCCTTGCTGTTGTCTCAAAGAGACAATCATTGTTAGCCTTAGGTTCTGTCACTTGAGATGATTAGAGAGCCTTATGTACAGTAGGTTCTCAGGGCAAGACCTCCAATAAGCTTGAGTCAAAACCATTTTTTCGAAAGCAAGTTGAAAAGAACACCTAGAATATATTATTAGATTTATGTCAGGAGTAAAACCACTGTTAGTCCAGCCTGTGATGAGAAACCAGGTGTCCAGCTACAAAGGCAAAGGGATTGCCATATACCTCTAACAAAAACAAAACAAAACACAGCAGAATAATAAAATGAAAACAGAAAACATGGCTCATTCATTGAACTATAGTAGTCTCTACAAAGCCACCCCTCCATCTGGCAGGCAATCATCTAGTTTGGACCAAGACTGATTAAGGGAGAATAATTTGTTTTTAAAAACCACTATGGATTGCATCAATATTTCACCAAAAAATAAGGAAGGTTGTGAGTGGTTGACACCATTCTTTTCAATTTGTTCTTTGGCATTGTCATAGGTAATTGCCTTACTATTAAGAACATCTACCTTATGGTACCTTTAATAATTCCAGAAAGATTTATTGAACACCTAAGAAACACCAGACCAGGTGCTGTAACATACATCATAATATATTATGTTCTAATGTAATGTCAGGAGCATAATAGTTAAACTACATGAAATGCAACCACTTCTAAGACTATGAGAAGAGTGCAGAAGTGAGGGGTATTTCTGCAAGCTTTGCATTTAGGTAGACTGACCCCTATGGGAAGACTCAGGAACTACAATATTCCAAAGAAAGTAAATGGCCAAATCTAGATGACCAGAGCGAAGGCTTCACAAGGAGTGTTATAGACATGGAGGCTGAAAAGTCATGGAAGATATAGTGAAGAACCTTGAATGCTTCTCTGGGGAATTTAAGAATTGTTTTCACTTTTAATTGCAGCACTTTTCAGAGCTTCTAGCATGCGAATATGCATTGTGACTCTAAGAAAGAATGTAGTGTGCCATAATCTCAACATTTTTTTTTGTTCATGAAATTCTGTGTCTGAGTTGCAAAGGGACCCTGTCAGTTTGTGACATATACTTAGGGAAAAGCCTATTTTAGGGAATATGAACCTGCTTTACAATGCGATAGCATTAATATTTATTAACAGAATCAGAACAGCTTAAAAGGTATTTTAGGTTTATTCTTATTTTGGTTGATCTAAAAAATGACCAAAACCTAAGTTGGAAGATAATTTTGAGTCCATCTGGTGCTATCTTTTATTTTAACCAGCCTTAAAAAAAGCCACAGTACTTAATTGTCTAGCCTCTGATGACTGGAAACTTAATGGAAGGAACCCATTCCATTTTCAAACAATTTTTTATTTTGTTTAATAAGTTAATCAATTTATTAACTTTGGTAAGTGCTTCTTTTGTGACTATCACTAAAAGCCTAAACCTTTTCCTTCCTTAAAGCCCTTATGTAGTTTGAAACAATTATCTCATTACCCTCTGGTTTCTCTTTTCCTCCTTCCGATTTTTCATCGCCTGGCACAGTTTCTAGGTCCTCACCAGCTTAGTCATTCTTCCCTGGCTGCTCCGTTTGTTAGTGTGTCTCCTAACACAGATAAAAGCCATTTGGATTCAGTATGAAGTTATGATCTACTAAGTTGCTAAAATAATTTTTGTATAAATCTCTGCTTACTTCCTTCTCCTCCCACATCTTCCTATGTTGCTGATTTTCAGGACGTACATTAAAGTTTATCTTAATCCTATTCTCATATCCTTATTTTCCTACAATAACGTTTCTTATCTTTGTTCTGCCACCCTCCTCATTTCAAGTCATCTTCAACTTAATTACCAGTTTTTACCTGAGACTGGATAAAATATTTGACAGGAAAAGACTAAATACAAAACCTTGCAATGGGAATCATACTTCTGTTCATGATGCAATTAACTTATTGATTATGCAATTGCTATTTACCTATCAAAAGTCATCACCTAGCCTATCTAAATAAGGGTTCACTCCAATTTACTTACATTACATCTACCCCATTGGAACAAGAAAAGGAAGATAAAGGCCATAGCATAGCTAGTCAAATACATCTGGTTAGCTCCTCTCTGGCTAGCACTCAGCTTCCAATAGGTCACAGAATTTGCCTTTTCCCTTTTGAAAACTGGTTCATTCATCTATCTGGGGCTTCTAACTTTTCTCCTCTTGTCCAGGATTTGGTAAAGTTTACATCTCTGCCTTCTTACCTTACGTTTTCTTGATACCATGCATCTTTCCTAACTTGGAAAAACCAAGTTGGATTGTTCCTGAGTGACACATTTTTTTTTCATGTAGGAGTAGGAGAGCTTAGTTTATCTTTTAAATGAATACTACTCACTCCAATGGAAAAGGAAGATGCATTCCCTCATTTGTCTTGCTCTGAACCAGGGTTTCTCAAACTCAGCACTATTGAGATTTGGACCAGATAATTCTTTCTTGTGAGGAGGTGTCCTGTGTGTATGATATTAAGCAACAGTCCCAGCCTCTACCTACTGGATATCAGTAGCTATACTCCTCTCCCATTTCGTGACAATCCACAATGAGTCCAGACATTGCCACATGTCCCACAGATGTTTGTTGTTGTGTTTTATTGGGGGGGGGGAGGGGACTTCCTTGGTTAAAATTCATGACTTGAAGAGAAATAAATAATTTAAGAATAATCTTTTTTTGTCCTTAATGTGTACTCTTTTTATTTGATTCCATTAAACTGATTTGGTCAAAGAACAGCATATAATTAAACAAAATAAATATACCAAGAATTCCTGGTTAAAAAAAATGTTTGCATATGGCCTTAGCAGAAAATTTGAAGGCAAGTATTATACATCAAAATTAAGGTTAGTAAAAGGAAGGGCTAAGAAGTACAAATGTGTATTAATTTGGGTTGCTATGATAAATACAATTAACTAGGTGGCTTAAACAGCAAACATTTATTTCTCACAGTTTTGGAAGCTGGGAAGTCCACTAGCAAGGTGCTTCATGGTGAGAACCTTCATTCTGGTTTGCAGATAGCTACATGCCTTCTTGCCTGTCCTCTATAGCACAGAGACATCACCTCTCTTCTTCTAAGGGCATTATTTCCATTCATGAGGGCTCCACCTAATTACTTCCCAAAGGTGCCACCTCTACATACTATCACACTCGGGGTTTAGGGTTACCACATATGAGTTTAGAGAGGGGACACAAATATTTAGTGCACAGCAAATTGCAAACACAAGAATCATGAATACAAAATGACTAAAATATATTATTCTTGATATACATGTAAGCCTCACACATGGCTTTCAATGGTCACATGGTCTGCAAAATGTCTGACTGAATTCCTCACCCCTCTCTCTCATACCACCAGCCTGCCCTCTTTCAGGCTCTCCATCCCAAGGAACTTTTATTAACTTTTTTTGTTGTTTATTTATCTTCCATGAAGAAGGCCAATATTTTTCCATGGATACAAAATGTACCAAGAACACTAACAAGAAAGTACAAGATAAATGACAACACTCCAAATCCCTTTTTTCAGGGATAGCTCAATTGGAACATCTGTTACCTCCTAGTGGCAAGATAACTACTCCCTCAGTTTTTTTTCCAGGCTTGTATTTCGAGGCTAGGACTTATTTTCAAGGCTATTTTATATAAACTCTGTTAAGAAACTATCAGGAGGATGTCATATACAATGCCCCCCCCCCCCCCCAAAAAAAAAAAAAAGAACAGGCAAGAATAAATTGAGGCATTGCTCATTTTGGCAAATGGTCATATTATTTTCTTTTTTCCTTTAGGAAAGTAACATGTTTGACATATTGGTGTCTTTGAATAAGGTAAATGCCAAGTTTTGATCTAATTTCTATGTTCTCATTTTTTGTTATAAAATTAAAATTTAAAATGCACTCATAATAACAGACAAAAAAATTTCACAAGTATCATTAGGTCAACTTTTACTCTTTAAAAAAAAAGTTATAATAAATTGGGGAAAAAATCAAAGGCCACTGTTCCAATTGGTAAAACTGAGCTTATCAAAGATTAAGAATCAGTAACCAATTACCGAGGAGCTGACAGCACACTGATTCTTCTACTATTAAGCTATCATAGATTCTGCTCATAAAACAGGCCTGGGCATCTGTATATTTGCAGGTTAATGTGGAAGAAAAAAATCTTTACTTTGTAAGTTTTAAATTTTATGGATTCTGGTCATTTTTAATATAAAGTTGTCAAAAGAAAAGAAAAAAAATCAGAGAAAACAACCTTGCTGAACTAAATATATTGGTCTGGGTCAGTGAGAGTTTTAATGCTTGCCAAGACTGGTTTTCAGCAACATTCGGCATTTTTAGTGAAGGGAGGAGGTGCTACTGAATGGCTTTGGCATCCCTTTAGAGTGTATTCCAGGTAGACTGTGAGACTTAAGAGTAAAACTGATTCCTTGTGCTTTAACACATTGTTCTGTAAAAGAATGCATCGGCCTTAAACCTAGGATGCCTAAGGTTGTGTGCTAGGCACTGAGAATTATCTCAACCTCCACCCCCTCCTCTGAGAAATATAACAAAGTCTCTTGTTCTCTTGTTATAAATGACAAGAGCTTCTCTTCAGGGAGTAAGTTCTTCCTCCAAACAAATCCATCCCGTTGGGCGGTAGCCTAAGAAGTGAACTTTGCATGGACCTAAGAGTTTGTGCACTGTAGTTCTAGATTGAACAAGAAGCACGTTGGCAACATGGAAGAAAGACCTTGTATAAATCCAAATAATGATCAAGATTATTAACCAGGTCAGAACTATACAAACATGTTCCTTTCACAAAGGCAGAGTTTTGATGTATCAATCCCCAGCTCCTTCTTTACCAAAGGATAATTCAATGAATAGTGGCATCAGAAGCCTCTGATTGCATGTACCGGAGACCTTGGTCTCCAAATCCCTTAAATAAATGTCACACCCTTGCACATGTGTTGGCTAGCCTCAAGGCACCAAGGTCCACTAAATTTCAAGGTGCAACGGTGATCCCACCCTGTGAGGTACGTGGAACTCCCATAAACCACTTGTCTCATCCTGGCCCAGGGGTTCAGAGGAAAATGAGCAATCATCAAAGCAGGTGCAACTCTATCCTCTGATGTCTATGGTCTGGATGAAGCAACAGTGCTCTAGAGAATCCTTTTGTATAACTTTTATGGGTCTGGGAGTACTCTTTACAAGCATCTTTCCCACCCTGAGGCAGATGCAGGTTCACACACTAAGCAATGGTCCTATTCAGTCTTCTGTCTTCCATGCTATATCTTCTGGGTATATTTAAGTTGCAGAAAAAAAAAACAGGACCAAGAGGTACATAGACTGGAAATGATGAGATCCAGGGGTGAAATCTTAAAGTCAATGCTAAAGAAATGAATACCTGGAGACCCTTAAGACCATCTGCCTTTAAATAGCAGCCTGTTCAGGAAAGGGAGTGTTGAGTCAGGGGACTAATTGGACATTCGTAAGGTTATCAAGCAAGAATTGAGTCCATTTTTGGTACCACTTTTCGTATGAACTGGTCCAAAATAAATAACCAGCACAGCTGTGGTGCAGAAAACCTCCTGTGTAAATTATTTTCATGTGTGTGGCTTTTTAAAATGAATTTCCGTCAATCTTTCCATGGGTTTTGGTCCACATTAGTTCTGACTAAAGCTATATTTTTCCAAAGTTAAGGGAGGCAACTATCTATCAGAAACCATCTCTATTATGGCTTCTGTTTTGTTGTTGTTTGATTTTGTTGTTATTTTGTTTTCAGATTGATTTTGAGGCTGGCCACGTATTTACTAAAACCTCTTAATATGCTACAGAAGTTGATTTAGTTTAAAGTAATGCAACTGATTAAATTTGGGTAGCTTCCCACCTCTTCCAGTCTATCTCCCTCTACCTCCCCTCCGGAATGCTCCAAGCCTTGGCTTTACTATTTATAGTTCCAGGGTAGCTCTTGCTTCTCCCACCCACCATTGCTCCAATTTGAAACACATGCAGGGAAAGAGAGGAGGAGGAGTTTGTGGGAGGAGAGGTGGAAGAACCACACCCATTGTGAAGCCACTATCCCATCCTGTTTGCATGTGGTTAAACACCCAGAAAGACAGGGAGTTTGCTGGGACTCATTTCAGTACATCCATACTCACTGGTCCAAATACAGTTTGGTTTCTTATTGTCTGACTCATTCTGACTGTGGCATAAATCATTTTCTTAATCATCCTGGAGGAAAAACCAATAAAGGGAAATGCCTCAAGCCATAAGCTCTAATGTTTGAAAATAAAGAGGAAAGAAAGGGAAAAAAATAAAACCTTCTTCTCATCATTTTCTCAGGAGTTATCATATTCTGAACATCCTGCACCTGTCCCTATGAAAACCTAATTCCTAAAGGCGGTACCTCATGGCAGCACCTCCCTATCCCCTCACCGCTCCCCCAAAACACACACACACACAAGGACGCACATACTCACGAGAAAAGAGAAGAAGGAAAGATGGTGTGCACTTTAAGTCTACTTAAATATTTTTCTGGAAGGTGATAAGGTAAGAAAACTGAGAGAGAAAAATCCATAGTAGTATTTTGGCAAACTAGCCACACTATAAATTCTATCCATAGGCAATTGGCTTGTGCCAATTTTGCTTAACTGAAAATGACTCAGATTTAAACGTTAGGGTGGATGCTTGGTGACGGTTAAGCACATGTTCTTTTTACCTTTACAAAAGAATCCTAATAGAGGATAAAAATGTCTCTCATATCGCCTCTGTTTTGTGTACATTCAACAGTTGTACTGGCTTTCTTCATGTAGTTTGTTTCCTTGAAACTTTGAGATTTTACCCCTATATCCATGACTTATTTTTTTCATAGTAATAAGTGCCAGGAGTAAGAATCATTTGTATAAAAGCTGAAAAAAATCTGCCTGGGTAAATACTGGGAGAATGGCAATGTCTGATATCAAGGTGAGAAGCAGAAATCTGGGATCAAGAGGACCTGACTGTAAATTCTGACTCTTCTCATTTCTAGCTGTGTATATCCTAAAGAGGCAATATGAAAATTGACCATCACTCCAACACACAAGATGGCTTCCCCCATGTGGACACAAGATGGCCACCATAAGATGGCCAACAAGGGAGGGCAGCTGTGGGTGATCAGGCCAGCAGGGGAGGACAGTTGGGAAGGACAAGGCCTACAAGGGAGACAATTTGGGGGAGTGGGGACAAGGCCAGCAGGGGAGAACAGTTAGGGGTGATTGGGCTTGCAAGGAGAGGGTAGTTAGGGGTGACTGGGCCAGCAGAGGAGGGCAGTTAGGGGTTACCAGACTGGCAGGAGAGGGAAATTAGGGGCAATTGGGCTGGCAGGGGAGCAGTTAGGGGTTGATCAGGCTGGTAGGCAGAAGGGGTTGGGGCAATCAGGCAGGCAGGCAGGTGAGCACTTGGAAGCCAGCAGTCCTGGATTGTGAGAGAGATGTCTGACTGCCCCTTTAGGCCCAATTGGGATCGGGCCTAAATGGGCAGTTGGACATCCCTTGAGGGATCCCAGATTGGAGGGGGTGCAGACTGGGCTGAGGGACACACAACACACCCATGCATGAATTTTGTGCACTAGGACTCTAGTTATGTACATAATCTTCCTTAGGCTCAGTCTCCTAACTTAGAGAATAGTATTACAGCAGTATAGGAATTAAATTATACAAAGAACCCACCCAAAAGTTATATTTAGTTTTAAATTTAGGAGGAAAATCAACTGAGTGACTTTACACTGGTTCTAAACCATTCTCCAACTCTACTCTTTGAAATCAGTATATTCTTCATTTCAGTGCAATGACTTTGCAATGGTATAAATTTCCACATTGTGCTCCACTCTCAAACTCTTTTAAATTTTGCAAAACAAAATTTAACCAGTATTAATAACGACAATATCTTCTAGTCTACTTTACAAACATATAGCCAACCAATTAACCTCATTCAACAAAAAGAAACATGAAAACAGCATGTGTATTTCTGTTTATTTGTATCTGCTATTGAGACAAAGAGCTCTCCTCTGGGGTTCACATGATTTCTAACGGGAAGACCAGGCCAGTCCTCAAAAAATGCCAAGCCACAAGGGAGTTTCCAAAGTTGATTGATAACAGCTGATCACACATCCTCCCCATTTGTGCCCTCCTTCCCCTACTCACACATGACAAACAAAGAAACGAAAAGTTAGCACAGAACACAAAGAATGGCTGGATGTACCTTTTTTCAAGTTCGTGGTGCTACCTTCTTTCTCCAAGACCCATTTGGGATGTTAGGTTTCTTAACATTCCACACCCTCCTGAGATGCTAAGTCCAGGTGCACATCTCATTGAAAAGTGGAAGATTGAAAAATTTCTTCTTAGGATAAAGCACCAAATTAGACTTTAATCTTAAAGTTAGTTTTATTTGTCTCTGAAAAGAATTTCTTGAAATTCAATGTAAAACTTGCCAGTCCATCAATTGAAACTTTACAGTACAGACTCCCACCAATTGTTCTCCACCTTTCTTTTGCTTTGAAATTCTTCAAAGATTGCAAACACTGGTGCATTATCTAGTCCACAGATATGGTTAGCATCCCATGGTGTAATTTTTCTTGGACAGAAAAGCCTTTATTATTGATATTTGTTTTTCTATTTGGTACATAAAGAGGATTAAATCTGCTCAGCCTTGGAGAATTGAAAACACTCTTATCCTAAATTAAATTAAAAACAAGAAATAATGAGCAAAAATACCTATAAATTAAGTTTGAATGGGTAATTTTTAATAACATTTACTAATGAAAACTATGTCTAACCTGTGTCTTGGAATAAATTCACCCAGTCATAACTTTTGTTAATGTCCACAAGGCCTAGTCAATATGTATTTTTCAACAATACTTTTCCTACATGGCCACACTCTGAAGTTTATTTTTGGGACTAGTATTAGACCTCAACGTATAGTTCAAATAAGTTCAAGTGTTCTCTGAACTATATCATTAGGCAAAAGATTTGAGGGAAACAATTAATTAAATAGGATACGTTGGCAGGTGGCTGCACTTCTCTGAAGGATATGCAGTGGCATGTCTAGATGACTGAATAAGCCTCACCCAATAGACAAGAGTTTGTGCAGAATTTAATTCTTAATTAGAAAGGCGGCAATTAAGCTGTGAATATGCCTGGAGCTTTGATATGCATTAACTTGGAGAAAAGGATAAAAAAAAATCCCTAGAAACTTCAAAAGAAAAAAAAGATTGAAACAGTACAACAGGACAACGGAGATCTTTCAAGAAATAATAATAGTAATAATAATGGGACATAGTTGTTCCTAATGGATTCCTCTGAGGAAAGAGCCTCCGATATTAATAATTGTAATAATTGCATGATTATTATCAAGGGTCACTTTCAAAGGAGCCAAACTCTTTTGAAGGTGCCAAATGATTTGTGTGGTATGTTATGTTTTATTTGCAGCATAATTATCATCTAAGCACTGCCATATCTATCTCTAGGGCAAGTTGATATTGTGACTAATGCAACATTTCCTCTTTTTAAGAAGCTTGTTTAAATATTAGATTTAATATTTAATCTACACTGCCTCAAAATCTACACTGAGACTCTCAGGAGGAAGTTCATGAAAGTGTGACTGCATTGCAAGTTAGCACAAGTAGAATCTGGTTCCCATGATTTGCTCAAAGTCTAAAGCAGACCTTGACCTGCAGTTACAATTTGGCAATTTTTTTTCTTTTTAAATAGTTTTATTGATTTCAGAGAAGAAGGGAGGAGGAGAGAGGGATAGAAACATCAATGGTGAAAGAATCATTGATTGGCTGTCTCCTGCATGCCCCATACTGGGGATGAGCCCTCAACCTGGGCATGTGCCCTTGACTGGAATTGAACCCAGGCCGATGCTCTATTCACTGAGCCAAACCATCTACAGCAACAACTTGGCAGCATTTCAGATATTATGAATTCATGCTTATAATTTGTGCCCTCCAACTTTAATGGCACAATTTTGTGTGTATATACATATATACACATAAATACATAAAAACATACATATAAATATGTTTCTATAATACACTTATGAGTACTTTGGGGTACTAAAACTTTTAAAATAATACACTTCACTATCACTTTATATGTAAGCCCTCAAATTCCCCATACATTAGTTTTAAGTTACAGCCTCAGACATATGATCGGTTCACTTACAGCAGATGACAACAATTAATAAAGATGAAAATCATTCCAGAGTTAGTTTTTATGTGGGACAAAACCCAGCAATACTGCATGGGTTTTCTGCCCAGTAAGCAGTATGTTTCAGGACCCATTCTAAGTTCAGGTGTGCATTGAATGTCGCTCACACAGAGCTGAAAAGCAGTTGTGTTCCTAACAGTGAGGAATTCTGAATTAAGAACCAAGTGGATGGCCAACTTCTCCTCTGATCCCAAAATAATGGAAGCTACTCATTTTCATTTCTAAGCTGAAGCGGCAGTCCTTCGTGGTCCTGAAAAATAAGGCTGATTGAACTCTCACATTGAGGTTCGTTCAGTCCTCGTCATGTTACTGTGAAAGGTTCCCTATCAGAATTGCTCTTTGGTTCAATAAGACTGGTTTTCTTCCAACACCCTCTCCTACACACGCAGCCACAGTGTTCTAGCTTTTGAAAGGTTGCAAGCAAATTATTCTAAGTGGGATAAAAATGAGTGAACCAGAATTTCCTTAAGTAGCTCTTTTTTTTCTCTCACTCTTCCACAATGATTTGTAAAGCTCGGTGCTTGTCCTCTGGGTGGGTGTCTATCCAAAGAGTAAGTGAGAAGGAGAAAGTAGATAAAGCTAGACAGGAGTGTAAAAGCTCCAAACAAGGCCTGAGGGCTGAGCCTCAGAAATCTCCTGATCTTATGAAAGTAGCAGCAACATTTTGTTCATAACAAACCTGAGACTGAGACTCTGGAAAGGAAAGCATCCTTAAAGGATGAGTTCCGTAGCAGCCTCAGACAGTAGGACATGCGCCATGGATAGCTATGATTTGTACCTGTTCCGCCCCAAAACTCACCAATTCATATGATCTGATACAGAAAAGTACTCTGAAGTAATGAAAGGGCTGAAGGATGGAAACTTTTGTAAATGCAGTTTTGTTATTTTTGAAGTACTAGTAATAACTAAATTTAAATAACCAAAAAAATTGCCTAGTAATTATCCTAATTTAAGTTAGAGTAGTTACTAATTATTCTAACATGTAAAGTGGTGCCTGAAAGTATGTGAATGTGCTTAAAAATGATTTGTTCTCTTTCCCTGGTTTATTAACCCTAGAATCCCATTTCACTCATTCTTTAAATTAAAAAAAAAAAAAAAGTTAAGGGAAAAGCCAGCCTCTTAGAGGCAAAGAGATTTCAAATGACCTTGCTAACCTCTTTTATATTTCTAGTTAGTTCAAGGTAATTTAAAATCTTTCAAAGCCCAATTGTTGCACATTTAAAATTAGAATCATTTGAATGCATGAGGTTGGTTACACCTTCAGAACAGAGTAGCAGAGTTTGAGTCACGGAGTGAAAGTTAGCACAGGGCAAGGGCTTGGTTCTTTGGCCCTGATTCCTAAGTCTACTCGACTTCTACGAAAGTAACATTTTGAAAACCAATCAAGCAGCCTAAAAGTATGTGAGACATCCCAACAATGTCAGGCATTCATGCATTTATTTATTTATTCAACAAGCATTTGTAAAGCACCTACCATGATCCTAGTACTAGTTAGACAATGGAATTTTAAAAAAAGGTTAAAAGTGTGTATACCGCTGCATCTGTGTGTGTAGATTGGTAGTACACGCAGACATGTAAGGCCTGCCTGTAGTGGGACAAGTGCCTATATAGATATATTTCAGGGGTTTAACTGAAGTCGCTCTAATGCTCTGAATTAATGATGCCAAGCTTTCCTATAGGAACCACCTATGCCACATATGGAGCTATGTGTTCCCACTGACACTCACTCCTTCGTCTCTCATTTACCATTCATTCAACTGGGGTGAGGTAGGGGGCACGAGTGAGATAGAAACAACTGTTTTAGTATTTATGTTGACTCATGAAAGAGACAGGAAAACAAGGGCAAGACCAGGAGAGCCCAACCCTTCTAAGTAACATCTTGGAAGTTGGCTTTCCACTTGGCCTGCCCTTGGTGAACTCTTCATGGGTGAATTCTGAGACTTGATCTCTCTTCAATCTTAATCTCTGAAAAGCAATCAGTCCTGTTCCTACATGAGACATTGGACTGGAGAATAAAAGACCAACACATTGCTGGCAGGGAATCAGGAATCAGGAAAAACCTTAAGAGTCCAAGATCATGCCAACAGGCCAAGTGATAGATACCACATGGCAGACGCTACGGTCAGGAGACGGCATGCCTGTTGTTAAAATAGGCTTTGAGAAGGACTGATTGGCATCTGTTAAGAAAATCTCTACATACTAAGCGTGTGTTTATGCCCCAAGGGCAAAGCATACCACCAGTGAACTGCAATAGAGTTTCTGCTTGTAACATCATTCGTAGCTTCTATCCTGAGATTCTGTAGCTCAGGAACTCTTTGACTTAGAGGCTGATGAAATTTAAGAAAAACATTGCCACACCCAAAATGAGTTATGATCAATATTCTGTTGGCCAATGAGCTGAAAAAAGACTGTTGAAGATAAACGGCCTAGCGAATATTTTTCATGATAATCGTGTTTAATGTTTTTTTAGCTTAAATTATAAAATCACCTGTCACAGTGGAGCTATGGCGATGTAGAGGCTACTACTTGGCGAAGGCTTTCATGTCTGCTTAGAGTGCAAATAATGCTACTTTTCCTTTCAATTAGAAAAATAATCACATCCAACTTGTTCCCAATACATTGGTCCATCTGTTTAAAGACACGGATGATTGGGGAACCTGCCTCTGCATTTGAAAAGGCCAACTGATAGATACCACAGTGCAGACACTACTGGCAGGGGATGGCATGTCATTTTTCAGAATTTGTTAAAAAATAAATCAATGCCAATTTGTTATTTCTATGATGACAGAGAACATGTAAGTGAATATAGTGATCAGGAAGGAAAAGAAACAGTACTTTCGACTGGACTGCAAACATGCCTTTCAATTGGCTCATTAACAAAGTGGTTGAGTGGGTGCACAAAGCATAAAGCTTGGGAAGTGAAGGACTGAGAGAGGAGACTTCGTTTTGAAGTAATGAAATATGAGGGGTCTTGCCTCCTGCTGTTGACCTATGGACAGCTTGAGGTGGAGTTAATGAGTACTCTTGACTCCATGATGTTAGTGTAAACGATCCCCTGGGCTCAAGTATCAGTCATTTAAATAAATTCAGGAGGCAGAGGAAGTGATGTTTATGGGCTAGAAGTCTGGGCTGCTTTTTAAACAACCATGGGTACGCAGATCACAAAATAGAAACCTGATCTAATGAGAACAAGGGGAAATGGCACAGGGTAAACTTGAAGGGAGGGGTTAGAAATTGTAAAATCTAATTCTAAGAAAAAAAAACACAAAAACAATACTCATTTGAGACCAAATGAACAAGACTTACCTTGAAAACTTAGTGTCACTCTTTACCAGAGATTATAAAAAAAAAATTTTGTAAGACACTTTTATTTTTCAAAATTATAGTGAATTTTCATTTATCTGTGTAAATAGTCAAAGATTGTGTTTAAAATTTGTCCCACGAAGGCAAATTTTAAAAATAATTTACATTTTATAAGATAAAAATATAATACATGTTTATATTTATTATGTTTTTCCTAATCCAGTATGAAATTATTGATAGTTTAAGAGAGGAATGTGTTAATATCTTTAGTAAGAAGAGCAAGGTGGACTAGAATTCAAATATTACTTTAAGTGAATAAGTACTGAAATAAATACATATAATTAAGTGAAAGAAGCCAATTGGAAAAGGCGACACTCTGTCTGATTCCAACTATATGACATTTTGGAAAAGGCAAAACTGTTTATATAGTAAAAGTATCAAGTGGTTAATTGGGGTGGAATCAGGTGGGGGATAAATGGAATGACAGAGCACAAACAATTTTTAAGGCAGTGAAAATACCCTGCATGATATTAAAATGATGGATATATGTCATTATACATTTATTCAAACACATAGAATATATAACAATAAGAGTAACCCTAAAACAAGCTTTGGATGATTATGATGTGTCAGTGGAAGTTCATTCTTGGTGAAAAAAAATTATCATTCTGATGAATAATGTTGATAATTGGGATGTGTAGGGACAGAGGGTATATGGGAGATTTCTCTAACTTCCTTTCAATTTTGTTGTAAACTAAAAACCACTCTAAAAATGAAGTCTAGATAAAATATGAAGTCCCTAAGTAAAAATGCCTATAAAAAAATCAATGTGAATGTGTTAGGTGGAAACAAGCACAAAGTAGATTGTGTAAGAGCTAATGTCTGTTTCACTTTGGCCCATGAAGAAATATGCCAGATTTTCAAGGGGGACGAAATATACATCCATTCATACATATTAAGCACAAGGGCCCAGGCTCTTTGACCTCATCAATGATCTAATATGGTTTAAGGCTACATTCTTGACATTGGTATAATACAAACTGTAGTTATGGCCCTCTAAATTCTCACTGGAGTGCTAATGTTATTTTTATAGGGATGCTCTGAAATATACTATTAGCCCTAATTTAAAAGTATAAATCACCTATACAACTTGAGGTCTGAGAGCTGGGGTAGCTCAAACTTTATTTCTAGTCAGATTTGTTCTTTTCAACTCATTTTCTATATGGTTAGTTCCTCAACATCCCTATTTTTTGTTACCCTGTTTTCCCCAAAATAAGACAGTGTCTTATATTAATTTTTGCTCCCAAAGATGCACTAGGTCTTATTTTCAGGGGGTGTCTTATTTTTCTATGAAGAAGAATACGGTACACATTTATTGTTGAACAAAACAAAAGGAAATTTATTACCTGTGTGTCCACACAATGTGCCAGACTCCTGCCCCGCATGACTCACTATCTAATTGTGAGTCAGCCAGACTCCGTCAGGGCAGAGCGAGCAGCAGTTGCAGCTTGTCCTGGCGGTGGCACAGACTCTCTGATTAAAAGAGATCTCACACTTCCTGTCTGCTCCAGCTATGCTGTGGCCAACAGTGAGCTGCGCGGCGCCACTATGGCCCAGAGTCCAGAGTTACGGTAGCTTCAGGGGGTCTTATTATTGAGGAGGCCTTATGTTTGGGGAGGCCTTATTATTGGATAGGTCTTATTTTCAGGGAGGTCTTATTTTTCAGGGAGATGCCTTATATTTCAGCGAGAGGCAAAACTGTAAGTAGGTCTTATTTTGGGGGGATGTCTTACTTTCAGAGAAACAGGGTAGTTGTCTTCCCACAACCAGGTCTCTCCAATGGACTCTTCTCTTTCTGCAGAGTGTTATCATTCTCCCTTTCTAAATCTATCATCCCCTAACTAGCACCAATATGTAATGCACACACACACATGTATGCACACACACACACCCCTGAACGCATATACTTCCCTATTCTATTTATACTTCTTTTGCAATATACATATACTAGAGGCCTGATGCACAAAAATTTGTGCACTTGGGGATGTCCCTCAGCATGGCCTGTGCCCTCTAGCAATCTGGGACCCCTCGGGAGATGTCCACCTGCTGGCTTAGGCCTGCTCCTCAGGCAATCAGTCCTAAGCTGGCAGCCAGACATCACTTTGGCAGCCTAGGGGCCCTTGGGGGATGTCCACTTGCCACTGGGGTGCAGGCCTAAGCTGTAGTCAGACATCCTTAGCTCTGCTGAGGAGGTTGGAGAGACTCCTGCCACCACGGTTGTACTGGCAGCTGGCAGCCTGGCTTGTGGCTGAGCAAAGCTCCCCCTGTGGGAGCACAATGACCACCAGGAGGCAGCTCCTGCATTAAACGTCTGCCCCCTGGTGGTCAGTGTGTGTCATAGTGATCAGTCATTTCCAGTTGTTCTGCTGTTAAGGTCAACTTTCATATTACCCTTTTATTATATAGGATAGAGGCCTGGTGCATGGGTGGGGGCTGGCTGGTTTGCCCTGAAGGGTGTCCCAGATCAGGGTGGGGTTCCTGATGGGGTGCCTGGCCAGCCTGGGTGAGGGGCTAATGGCTGTTTGCAGCGAGACTGGCCATTAGCTGGTATCTGGGATTTGTTTAACTTCTAAAGTTGAAACTTTGTTGCTTTAACTGGAGCCCAGGTCAGGTTGCCCCTGACAACCCAGACTCCTAGCGCTTCCTTGAACCCAAGGCTGGAAGCAGGTCTCTGGGGTTTATTTATCTTCTGTAATTGAAACTTTGTTGCCTTGAGCGGAGGCCATAGCCAGCCTAGACAGACAGGAACCTTAGCTTCCTCCATGACTGGGGCAAGCCTCCTGCTTGTTCCAGCTCTGTGGCTGCTGGCTGCCATCTTGGCTGGGTTGATTTGAATATAGTCACTCTGATTGGATGGTGGGTGTGGCTTGGCTGGTAGGCGTGGCTTAGGTGTAATGGAGTAAGGGTTAATTTGCATATTACTCTTTTATTAGATTAGATTGCAACTGAATGAATGATTGAGTAGGCTGCATAAGATGACTAGGCCACCAGGGGAGTTAGTGAGGGATGACCAAACAACCAAGCAGTAGGCTGCATGGGGTGACCAGGCTGGCAGGGGGTTTAGTGAGGGGTGACCAAATGACCAAGCAGCAGGCTGAGTGGGGAGACCAGGCCGGCAGAGTGGGCAGTTGGGGGTGACCAGGCCAGCAAGGCGGGTAGTTAGGGGCAATTAGGCAGGCAGGCAGGTGAGCATTTAGGAGCCAGTGGTCCTGGATTGTGAAAGGGATGTCCAACTGCTGGTTTAGGCCCGATCCTGGAGAACGGGCCTAAGCTGGTAGTCGAACATCCCCCAAGGGGTCTCGAATTGGGGAGGGTGCAGGCTGTGCTGAGGGGACCCCCTGCACAAATTTTGTGCAGCAGGCTTCTAGTATCTCTTATGTTTGCTCATTATATCCTATATCCAAGGATATCATCCTATTGTTAATTGCCATATAGCTGGTCTCGTTGTCTCCATCTTTCATTATCTCTAATAGTCTTTTAGCAAACCTTTCTTCTGAAATCATTGTTAAGCTATGCCAGTCCCCTGATCTGATACTTCAGTAATTTGCCGTTGCTTTCGGACAAAACTTCCAAGCCTTTAACTAGTCTTTTCCACCCAATTCTCTAACATCACTTCCTTTTACACAACTCTCCAGGCTTGACTGTTGACAATTTCTTCCCCAAGCATTATTTGCTGTGGCTTCAACTACAACCATCTCTGCCTGAAATGCAGCCCTCAAGGTTCTTGACTTTGTGAAATCCCGGCCATCTCTGAAGCCCCAATTCCAGTAACTCCCTACCTTATGGAATTCTGTTTGCATCACCTAAGCTCTCTTAGTTAGTATTTTATCTGTATTTTTCCTATGGGACTTTTCAACATACCCCCCTATTTTATGTTTGCTTGTGGATGCAGTTTATCACCCCTTGTCTTTAACCAGGTTGTGAGATAAGATCCTGTCTGATTCATTCACCTTGAAAGCCCCTCCCCCCTGTGTTTTACACATAGTAGAAACACAGTAAATATTTGTTGGGCAAAGAGCAAGCACCACAGGAGGCCTAGAGTTTTGAATACCTTTGATAAATTTTCTATCCCAGACTAGTCATCAAAAGTTTGACTCCCTCCTCATGAGATTTTTTAAATGCTCACTTGATGAAATGCCCCACTCACTTTGGGTTATTATGATTGTTCTTTTGAAGTATAAATGTGAACATAAATTTCTTTTAGGAATAAATTAGGTAGATGTGATTCAAAGCAACTTTTAAAAGCATGACACATAATCAAAATTAACTGAATGATTAAAATTCACCAAAATAAAAAGTTAGCTCACTTATCACAACTTTAAACTGAATCTCAAAAAGGAAAAAAAATATTTCATGTTTGGGTTGATTTATACAATTAATTCTGAATACCTAAAAATTTCTTGCTAAATGGGTCACACCTAACAGAGAATCGGTGCTGAGTTAGTTGTTTAAACTGCATCTTTCCTCAGCCATACAAACACTATTTTCATGCCACATAGACTCATGCACAGGTGTTCATACCTATAATGATATAAAAATTCATTTCAAAGATGTTCTCACTATTTCAGCAGGTCATTGACTGTGCAACCTTCAGCATGGCAGAACCACATTTTCAGTTCTCACCTTGAGGCTTTTGTTCTTTTGGGGAAATTAGAATAGTTTGAAAGCATCTACATGGTCATATATTGCATTTATGCCCATTTTCTTTTGTATTTTTAATCCCCTGTGAAACTAATTTGAACCACTTATAAGGAAAAATGTACTTTAAAAACAAAATTGCTGCCTAAAGTTTGCTGAAGGCTTGATCAAGATTCAGGGGTAGGTTAACTTAAGTGTCCAACTGCCACTAAATTGTCAGCCTAACAAACTATCTTGCATGTGGGAACAAGCTCAGCACAGTTTACTAACCTCTACCCTTGGTTATCTCACATAGTAGCTGCCTTTTGTTTTTAAGTAATGATGTTCATCTTTAGAAATATATTCCTAAGTAGAGGATTACATGCACATATGTCAATTGCGGCCAAAATTCCACAAATAGAAGAGGGTGCGTGTGTGTGTGTGTGTGTGTGTGTGTGTGTGTGTGTGTGTGTTTGCTAACTCATAGAAAAACACCATGGCTAGACTTCCACCTTGGTTCTACCACTTAATAATTGTGTGATATTCATCATGCTCCCAGACATCTCTGCCGTACTATAAAATATGGATAAGAATAGTTCTTCCAATATAGGCAGCGATGAAGGTTACATTAAAAAACTGTCAAATGTATGGCGTATAGTCTGAATAATAAGCACTTAGACAATTTGCTCACTATTACTATGAGCAAATTCCTGTTGCTGTTGTCTCTGTATTATTATAATTGTCATTGTGCGATCAAACTCCTTCATTTTACAGCAAGAAGTCCTAGAAGAATTAAGTAGCTATAGATTAAAGGCCAAAAGCATCTATTCTGATGTCACACTACTTAAATTTGAATCTCAACCCCTCTGTCTACACCTGTTTGAATTTGGTTAACTTAATAATACCTTAGCCTCAGTGTCCTAAATTGTAAAATAGGCATTATAGTAGTCACTACCATATAGCATTGAGGGGCCAATAGAATGTGTTAATCCATACAAAGCAATTACAATAGCTTAAGTGTTCAATGAAGTGTTCAATAAGTGGGTATTATTAGTACAATATCCTGTGTATTACTACCACTGCCGTTATTGTTAGTATAGCAGACCTACACGGCACACTAGGACAGTGGTTAGAATTCCGGGTAACATGACGTGCATTCATTAAACATCAGCCATTTAAAGGTGGCCAGAAGGGAAAGGAGCCGTTCTGACCGCAGCACAGAGGCATGGTAACAATGACGGAAACGTTCATTTTAGTTCTGGTACTGAGGAAGAAGGGAAAGTTCAACCTTGTCTTGTGCTCCAATTTGCTGAGTCCATGGCATTTCCGCACCTGCAGGGCTTTTGTCTGGCAGCAGGCTGACACCCACTGAGCCAGCTTGAGCAGTTCTCACCTAACACTCAAGGCTGAGTCAGCATCCTCTCCTAGGAAGCAAGCTGACTTTCCGGAGCTCCTTCTGATAAGAAACTGCTGTACTGAGATTAGGAAGATCAGGAAGTGGAGATGAGAGACACTATAACACAAAAGAGGTCAAAATGGGACCACTGTTTGTTGCTGATTGCGGGCTTTGCTGCTGGGGAGGGGGGAGCTGGAAGTTTGCCTTTCGATCTGCATAGACTGTGAGGAACATCAGAGGAAAAAGAAAGGCGCCCACTACTGGAAATTTTGTTACTCTTCCACTGCCCTCTTTTTAAAAGTGATACTATAACTGCTGTATAAATTGGGAGAGAAGTTTTATAGCTTGGTTATGCATTGGATGTATAAATGAGATGAATAGTCAAAAGAACTTCAATATCATATAGTCTGACTATGCATTGGATGTAGAAATGTTATGAATAGTCCAAAAAACTTCCAATTTTGTTTGCTATGGCCTTTCACTTAGAAGTAATGCTATCTAAAGAAAAGTCCCTAGTAATATTTAGAAGTAAACTTCTAATATATGACAATAAAATATCATAAAGAGTATTTGGCCAAGGATGTATTTTTGTATATCGCTTGTTACTGCCAATACCAAGACTGTTCTGTTTGGACAATGGGGGATAGTCTTGTTTCTAGATGTTCCTCCTGCTAAATACAGATATAAACCCTGAAGGTTGCAAAATAAGCAACCTAAGGGGAACTTTGAAAGCTGAAACGAGAAAGGAAAACTGGCCAGGGACCCAGTCACTGAAGGAACAGTGCGGCAGCGAGGCCGCTCATAGGCTCACCTCCCCACCCCACTCACTCACCCAACAGAAGACGGTAACCAAGGCCCAGTGTTTCCTGACCCCTAACCTAGCAATGCAAGGTCATCCAGGTAGGCTTACCCCTTCACAATACTGAATAGGAATCCCTCCAGAAAAATGATGGAGCCCAGCACCACTGACAAGATGAGTGGATTGCTAAAACAGGTGTCCTGGCCCGGGAAGCATGCTCCTTCCCTCCTGGGCTGCAGAGCCCATTTCCCTACAGAGAGGCACTAGGTGAACAGATGTACCAGCAATTGTATCCTAACAAGCACCTGGGCTTGGGAAGCCTCTTTGCACACTGGGACTCCTCTCATCTACCCAGACACATTTGAAAGTCGGGTGCATTAGCAAAGGGAATCTAACCACAAGTGGTCTTGTTGGATAGCATCTTTGTCCCATGGGTCTGACACTCCAGTGCTCCAAGGGCTAATTGGACATAACCAGCAAGGAAGAGCTCACAAGTGCCTGACCAGGAAATACCTTTGCTCCTAAGGCTTAACTCCCCGCCCCTAACAGGAGGCACCAGGTATCGGGATTAGGAGGACTCTCCAGCCCCTCAGGTGACACCAGAGAGGCCAGTGGGAGCCCTAGAAGCACTAGACAAACTAAGACCAAAACAGCATTGCAAAAGCTCTGAAAATTCAATTGTCTTTGGAACTACAACCCACAAAATAGGTCAGGACCTACATGCTAACCCTAACAGGGTGACTGCTTACTAAAATAAAAGATGTAAATCGGGCCCAGATTCTCCAAACACAATAGCCACAATGTCCAGATCACAACAAAAAGTTCATCTGTAATATCAAGAAACAGAAAAAGCACAGCTTAAGTGAAAAGTGTACTTGCCACATTGCATTATGCATGTTTAGCTGTCATGGCAAGGACTTTGGGCTTCAAAAATAGATGATGAGGAGAATCATCAGGTGAATAGTCTAGAGAATGTAACCTCACAGTGTTGCATAGAGATGGTAGAACTAAAAATGACAGAGGTTTTGAGTCCTAAAATATCAAGTTCTTGTATGTTACTCTTCCCCATCTTCAGTTAGTCACTCAAGGAGGCGTGACCTCTTCCCGATGTCCTTGGTCATCTTGGGGTAGGGAAGGCAGCCGCCGGTAAGATTTCCCTGGCAAGAGTGTGGGACACCCTGAGTCATCCCTCCTGCCTCCTTGCATGGCCTGCTAGTGGAACTCCCATTCCTTCCTGCAATCCTAAGAACTGAGTTAAGATTTATGATGCAGGAGTCATAGATTAGCTGGCTACTATATCATCATGAATGAGTGTACCTAATTAATCTTTGATGAACCCACTGTCACCAGGAGGATCAGGACCCTGGAACAAAAAAAAACTAAAGAAAGGTTTAATTTGAGGAAAGAGAAAGAAGTGTGATGGGCTTCCCAGATTCTAACCAGCAAGTGCTGGGAAGCAGGATGAAGTTTTACCCAAGGGGACTCCAGATGGGGGCTAGAGGTTCTGAGCACTAACATGCTTCAGGAGGACCCTCCCCATGCACGGCCATGACCTTCTCTGGCTTCAACTTGAGGCCAATTGATGTTAGTGAAGCTATGAACCTGGAGAGGATGCCATTACAAACTCTTTGTTCAGTGTCAGCTTCATATTTATATGTTTTAAAAAGAATAACAGTAAGCATTAATGAGAAAAGAAGAAAGCTAGTTTCTATTTTTCATGAAGGCTTGGAAGGTGCCTTGGCAGGACCTGTGAGTGTGGCAGCTCCTCTCTGGCGACGTGACTCACAGGCGTTCACCTGCAGCGAGAGGGACTCCTTGCTACCCAGGGTTCAGAACCAAATAAACAAATAGCACACGCGCTTTGGAGAGACACACGTCAGAGCGAAACATATAATTTGGAAAATTATATGAGGCTAATTGCCCGGAAAAGACTTCTTAGCGTTTCACAGAGATTCATATGGAAGATGTTGGAAGCTTCATCAGAAAAGCTTAGAACATTTATCTTCCCAGGACCAGGGCAAGAAAAAATTATTCTGGGGAATATAGGAAACAGGAGACACAGGGGTATTTATGTTTGCCCAAGGGGAGCAACACCAAAGAATAAACAGGAAATGCTGCCATAAACCCCTAAGTCAAACTACACAAATAGCTCACAGGTCTCCCAAGGCAACATCCTTTTTCTAATCTTAGACTTCCTTGACATATAAAAGTCACTCACCTAACTTATGATTCTTCACAGATTTATACCTGTGTTTGACAAAGATGGCATTATGCTGGCTGATGAATTTTATAGATACCAAGTGATTTATTTATTTTTTTTAAATATATTTTATTGATTTTTTTACAGAAAGGAAGAGAGAGGGTTAGAGAGTTAGAAACATTGATGAGAGAGAAACACCGATCAGCTTCCTCCTGCACACTCCCTCCTGGGGATGTGCCCACAACCAAGGTACATGCCCTCGACTGGAATCGAACCTGGACCCCTGAGTCCACAGGCCGATGCTTTCTCCACTGAGCCAAACCGGTTAGGGCCCAAGTGGGTTCTTATTATAAAAACAAAACGTCAGAGTTACAAATTGAAGCCCCAAGGTTTGTATCTCCATCTACCAGGAACCATGACAGATTCCAGAGGTCTTCTTGTTAATTCCAGTTTCTGTGCCTTAGGAATGACCCCTCAGCTTAAGGTGGTGACACTGTTTTGAGCTTCAAATCAATAATGTGCTTCTAATATGTTTGATTCAGTCAACGGAAAAGGTACCTAACTACCCTCTCACCCCGCCCCCCCAAAAAAGGTTTATATAGCAAAACTGAGTGAATACTGTTCTCTTTCTAGCCTGCTGTCAAGAAAGGCAAGTATAAAAATAACTGGAAGTTTACAAGGGCCTCAAACCAAACCTGAAAAGCCAACTCAGACAGGCATCGGGCTCTGCTGGCTGCTCACCAGAGCCACTGTTTATAATGCATTTATCTTGTTAGGGCTGCAGCAAAAAGCATAGATGATAGATGATAGATAGATAGATAGATAGATAGATAGATAGATAGATAGATAGATAGATATGTAAAATAAAACTATTGAAGTCTGTACGAGAGGCCTTGACAAAAAAAAAAAAACAACAAAAATAAAACATAGAGAAACAAAAACTGTGTAAATAAAATTATGAAAAGAGTGCTGAAGTGTTTTGGGTGATATATATTTTTTTGACCTCATCTGACATCACACAAATAAAAAAAAAGTGAATAAATACCATCATCTCTTGATTCCTTCAGGTCTCCACATCCCAATTGTTCAAGGAGAAGCTAGAAAACATTTGTGTGTTCTGAGCAGATGAAGATTGCTGGACTTTCACCCCCCAATCCTACCCTTTTAACAGATGGATGTGCTTTTAGCCCCACTGAAAAGCATCTCCCTGGTATGCCAGCCTGATTCTGACAAAGCCTGTATTATGATATGAATCTTGAGTCAAAAGCTCAAGACCTGTCTGATAGAACTTTCTGTAATAATGAAAATGTCTTGTAAACCTTGTTGCTTAATATGGCAGCCACCTGCCACAAGCAACTATTGAGCCTGGGGAATGTGGCAGGTCTGTCTGGAAAAATTCTTAGTCATTTTACTTTATTAATTGAAATGTAAATAGCCACATGTGGGGCTGTGGGGCTGGGAGTGACTAGGTAGGGCAGAGCAGCAGCATGCGGAACACCAGTTGGCTTTCCTTGCTGGTGGTGACCCCAAAGATATAGATGTTCAGCAACCTTAAATACCTTTGGATTAGCATGGAAGGGCTCCAAGGTAGTAGATGAGAGAGAGGTTAGAATTGCAGTCATTTTTCTAAGAACAATCTAATCACGGTAATTTTAGACTAGGAGCCTGGTGCACAAAAATTTGTGCACTTGGGGGGGGGTGGTCCCTCAGCCTGGCCTATGCCCTCTCACAGTCTGGGACCCCTCAAGGGATGTCTACCTGCTGGCATGCCTGGTGAGGGGCTGATGGCTGTTTACAGGCTGTCCAATGCCCCCCCCCAGGGGGGACCCTCACCCCATGGGGGTGTGGCCAGTCTGGGTGAGGGGCTGAGGGCCGTTTTCAGGCTGGCCACAGCTCCCATTGATCCAAGGTCCCAGCGAGGCTGGCTGTAATCAGGTTTCTGGGGTTTATTTATCTTCTATAATTGAAACTTTGTTACCTTGAGCGGAGGCCTGGCCAGGCAATGGAAGCCTTCTGTTTGCTTCAGCTCCATGGCTTCTATAATTGAAACATTATTGCTTGTGCAGAGGCCTGCTGGCCTAGTCAGGCAGTTGCAACAGAAGCCTCCTATTTACTCTAGCTCCCTGGCTGACAGCCTCCATCTTGGCTGTGTTCATTTGCATACAGCCACTCTGATTGGCTGGGAGTCGTGGCTTGGCTGGCTTAGGCATCTCAGAGAGACATTAATTTTCATATTACTCTTTTATTAGATTAGATATGTATGATAACTGACACAAATGTCAAATCCTACTTTAATAATGGGAGCATTATTTATATTCAATTAGCCTTTAAAAGACCCCAAATTAGATCTGCCTTGCTTACTTTGCAGTTTCATTGTCATTGTAAATGGTGTTTTATGGAAACTTTATCTTCTCATAACCTAACTTCTCTTATACTATGACCTTCTTCAAGGGAAGAATTTGTCCACTAATTGCCAAAAATTCATTTGGACAACTGCCCACTTTGCCTACACCACCAAATATTCATGGTCTTTTTTCTTGGTTGATTTGACTAAGCTCTTAGTGGTCTGTAATATTGATGTAGACTTGAACCTTTTCAAGTAACTTTTTTACTTCTTACACCTGTTCTTCACCAAGCACAAATTCACCAAATTACGTAGCTATATTGATGGTTCTCAAATTTTAAGGTATATTTGATTTATCTGGAGGGTTCATTAAATACAAGTTCCTGCATCCAAACCTCAGAGTTTCTGAGTCAGTAGATCTTGGGTGGGGCCAGAGAATTTGCATTTCTAACAAGTTCCCAGGTGCTGAGGATACAACTTGTCTGGGGACCACACTTTGAAAACCATTAATCAGACTCTAAGAATTCTTCTTGGTTTCTGGGACTCCTTCACCCACCTAGCTTGATCTTTGTG
Organism: Murina feae; assembly: GCA_004026665.1. Taxonomy (NCBI): domain Eukaryota; kingdom Metazoa; phylum Chordata; class Mammalia; order Chiroptera; family Vespertilionidae; genus Murina; species Murina feae. The sequence goes on along the minus strand of PVJC01002124.1, from coordinate 30,119 downwards.
GTCATTTCGGCACATACCCCAGCAATGCCCTTTACAAAAGTTGGTGAGTGGATTAATCAGTTGGGATATTGTTCAAATAGAGTTGGAATCAGTGGGTCTGGAGTGAGGCCTGAGACTCTGGGTTTCTAGCAAGCATCCCAGGTGATGCCCAGGCTGCTGGCCCATATTCTGGGTAACAACACCCTAGACTTCCTCACTTTAACTTTCTCCCTTGCTCATTTTCAACTTCGTGTCATCCTGAGAAACAAAAGTTTCCTGGAATCTTCTAAGCAACTGGATTTTTCACCCTCATTGTGGCCTAAGTGTTCTTTCTGCTAGCTAGCACTGGAGCCGTCATTTCTTAAGTCTGTGTTCAAGGCAAACATTTTTGATTCATCAATGGCAATCCTGAATGCTGAGTTTGGATATACCCTCAAAGCGCTTCTCAAAACATTGTGCTCCAGGCAGCCATTAACAATCCCATTACAGTAACAGGAACCTGGTTGTCTCCCCTTGTTCAAAGGAATTTATAAATATGGGTATACTAAACTTCAACAGGGATTAAATGTTCCCACCTTTGATGGCTAATAGATGCTAATAATTTCCATATACCTGAGACTATTTCATTCACACCATCTACTCAGTTCCTTCTTCCAAATAGCCATATTAATTTTGATGTATCCATTTCTTCCTGTAATTTTTAATCATCTCTAATATCTCATCTTGGTAGAAGTCATATTTTATTTTATTTGTCTTAGATACTTAACCTTCTCAGATAATACACACCCTACGCAATATTTTTAGTATTTTCTTCTTTTAAATTTCTTCTTCCCTTACCAAAATAAGCTTATGTGTGATTTCAAAAACAAGTACCTTTGATGCTGCTGCTACACCCAAATGCCTGTCTTATTCCTCTCTGCTTTGGCTTTTACTCCTCAAAAGGGGAGTCTGTAGTCATGGCACCCATGCTCAAAGTAGCCACTCATTTCTTAACTCCCACCACTCTCACGATGGTGTCTGATAGGTGTTTACTTAGAGATTTCAAATGACTTTTTCTCAGTTCTCATCTCAGTAGTTGCTATTGATCAGATGCTTTGGGGAAAAAAAAAGATTTGATGTTGCATTGGCTTCTGGCCAACTCCTTGTTTATATCCCCGGTTTCACTTCTTACACCACTAAACACTAGAAACCAAAAGGAAGTTGTGTCTCCAGGTCCCTACAGCTTTCTCTCTCCAGTCTGCCTCAGAAATCTTGAGTTTCACAGCATCAATTAACACCTCTCTTGCGGGTGATGACACCGAAATCTATTTTTCTTTAGGTTTCAGTCCTGCTTTCCCAAAGGCCAACTAAGGAATCTCTACATAGATTTACTGAACATGTCTAAAATGAATCTCATCTTTTCCTCACCTAAGTTAGTCTCCCCTTTGGGTTCGTTATTCTATTGTTCAAGTTACCTGGGTTTAAAGTCCCAGAATTGGCCTGGACCTGCCTACATGTCACTCTCTACACCCAGGAAGTTCTCAGATCCTATAAATACTTCCTTCAAAATGTTTCCCTAAACAACATTCCATTCCTTTTCATCACTGCCACCCCGGTGCAAATCTCTCATTACCTAACCTTCTGATCATACTGTACATTTTTCAGTTTTCTCTTGGCAATGAATCCAAGAGGCTACCATAATGGAATTCCCACAAACCCTCCCTTCTGTGTCACCTTCATGTTCCAAAAGCCCTCATCATGCCAACATTTCCAAAAGCAAAAATCAACTATAATCCTGCTCAAGAGACTATAATCAGAACCATTCAATCTATTCAAATTTATCTCCTACTACCCAACTCCATGAACTCTCCACGTTAGCCATGTTGGCCCACTTTTCCTCAGAGCAGAGTATCCTTGTGTGCACAGATTCACCTGAATCCTCTATGCACTGCAGTCTCCTACACCTGTCCCTCCTCTGTCCTCCAGCCCAGACTCCACCTTTTAGGTAGACTTCCCCTACTACTTTTGCCCCAGTAAACTCTGTACAATATGTTTTATTTGAACAATATGGTTAGCACCTAGCATTTCTTTTCTTGTATTGCTATGCACCTTTTTTTCTATAAATCCTGAATTCCTCCATAGACCCTAACTCCCCGTGTAAAAAGCTTTATTTTACATCTTCTATGCCTAGAATGGAAGCCAAAAAGACCATAATGTCATCAAACAGCTGAGTTGACAAGTAAATATGTTACTCTAATTGTGTCCATTTGTGGACGGACATTAGAATTTTTATGCCATTTGAACTTAGTATTCCCGAGTGGTAAATTTATGCAGCGCCCTGCAAAGGATACACACACTCAAGCAGGTAGCATTTCCTCCAATAATCAAGCCTCCACACAGTCAAAGACTGTGGTTGAACTAAATCTTGTTCCATATTCTAGCTAATAAATGCTCCTAAATATTTTCCAGCGTCCCCACCGTCGCTAAGGCTTAGAGAGGCTATTTGTCATACTTGCAAAGGCTTCAAATGAGGCATGATTTCCAGAAGAAAGCAGCTGTGTAAAATTGGCCTGCAAACAGAAAGACGGCATGGCTGTGGGACACCTAGCCTGCTGTCAACAACCAAGACCTTCACTGGCACTGGTAAATGTTTTATTGGTTTAATATTAAATTAACTGCCCTGCATAAGGAGTGCATTACATTTAATGGCTTTCTGGTATTTGGAATTGCAGTCCACTCACATGCACCTGTAAAATTAGTATTTCATAATATTCCACTAAGTTTGTGAAGCTTCATTTGTTTTATATGCACTTTTCGAAACCGCGACATAGGCAGTGGAACTTGGACTTGGAGAAGATCTGATGGGCAAACTATTATTCACCATATAAGAGAGGCTTTTGTTTTTCTACCTACAATACACACTATCTGAAACAAAGATGGTTGTTTCTCTTGAGTCATCAGAGTACAATTCATGCACTTCGGTTGCCCTTCACTTGCTCAGGGAAAGTCTCGCTGGGAGATGAGTAATTGCAGGTTGGCTAAGATTAAACGGAGGACAATTCTTCAGGCTGCTCCTGTTTCAATGTCTTAACTGTTACTAAACCTTGAACAGCGAGTCATTTTTGGTTTTGCCCAGACATTTTAAGCCTATGATTAGAGAGGATTATTTACCAATAGTACCATTTAGGGGAAAAATTTCCCCCATTGTAAAACAGTTTAAACACACACACGCGCGCGCGCGCGCGCACACACACACACACACACACACACACCTGAAAACAATGAAGTTTAGATTCTGCAGTTCCCTTATTAAAATTTACTATGTGGCTAACCCAGAACTCACCTTTCACATAACTGCAGCTAATTTACAGAAACCTTTGTCATCTCTGATTCTGCTTTTGTCATAGTGGGAAGTTTGAAGTATGGAACACAATGAAACCAGTCAATAAATTCAGTAGGCATTGTGGCCACTCTGCCTTTATCTTCACAGGACTCATCTTCCAAGGAAAACTGCCTAGAGCCTAACCTCCTTCGAAGCTGTCCATTCAAAACTAGATCTTTGTTCATGTACAAGTAATTGTCTAAATACCTGTTTTCAATTATTTTAGGTACATAATCTAGATAAATCCACAACGATAGAGAACAGATTGACAGTTGCCAGGTGCTGGGGATAGGGGAGAAAGAGAGAGACTACTTAATGGGTATGAGTTTCCTTTTGAGGTCATGAAAATGTTTTAGAACAAGATGAGACTGATGGTTGTACAGCACTGTAAATGTAGTAAATAAGTTCCAAGAAATTCTACATTATAAAACCGTTAGTTTTATGTATGCATATTTCACCTCAATGAAAAAGGGAATAAACTGGATCTTTATCATGGGCTTGCTGAACATATGCCTTGTAAGCCTCACTCAGGGCAAGAGTACAAGTTAATTGAACTGCCCTAAGAAAAAGAACCCTAGAGCAAAGTCTGTCTTCTGAAAGAAATACAGGGCTTCCAACAACTTCTTACATATTATTATGAAATTAAAATTACCTACTTCTATTTAAACCTCTTGCATCTGTCTCCATTAACAGAACTATGTAAGAACTCAATGTCCATTTCTCTCCACTTTCTTTTTTAATTTATTTGTTTGTTTATTTATTTATTATCTTTACTAGAAGCCTGGTGCATGAAATGTGTGCACTTGTGGTGAGTCCTTTAGCCTTGCCTGTGCCCCTCAGCCCGGCCTGTGCCCTCTAGCAGTCCAGGATCCCTCAGGGGATGTGCAACTGACAACTTAGGCCTGCTTCCCCTGGAGAGCGGGCTTAAGCTGTCAGTCAGACATCCTTAGCACTGTCGCAGAGGCGGGAGAGGCTCCTGCCACCTCCATTGTGCTCACCAGCTATGAGCTTGGCTTCTGGCTGAATGGCACTCCCCCTGTGAGAGTGCACTGACGACCAGGGGGCAGCGCCTGCACTGAGTGTCTTTCCCATAATGTTCAGTCATAGCAGCCAGTTGTTCCACTGCTTGGTTGAGTCATATATTAGGCTTTTTTTTTTTTAATATAGGTTGTTGGAAGAATTACAGATGTCCCCTTTTTTCCACATTGACCCTCTCCACCCCCAGGCCTTAACTTCACTATTGCCTGTGTTCCTGGGTTATGCATGTATACATATAAGTTCTTTAGTCAGTCTGTACCATGCTTCTATGTCTCTGGATCTATTTTTTTCATAACTTTATTTTGTTCATTAGATTTTACAGATGAGTGCAATCATATGATGTTGCCTTCCTCTGACTGACTAGCTTATTTCACTTAGCACTTATTGATGCATTCATTGGTTGATTCATATATGTGTCCTGACTGGGGATTGAAGCCATAACCTTGGCATTATTGGGATGATGTTCTAACATCCTTCTCCATTCAGGAAGATTTTTGATGGTCTCCCTGCATTGTGTTACATTTCTTCATTTCACTTCACTTTCTGGTTACACCTAAGGAGTTGAAGTGCCTTGGTGCTCTGCAGTGTCCCTCATCCCTTCCATTCCTTGCAGGATTTCAGAGGACTTCTTTGCGCCAGCCTGGCTGCTATGGCCTCTTATATCTGTGCCAGTAGCCCTACAGTCTCTTCTGGTTTCAAATCTATGTGGCACTGCTCACCTGCATGTCCAGAAGGTTATTATTTCCCAAATGGACCCCATTATAAAAATAGCTGACCTTCATATAGTTTTTGAAAAATTATTAGAAAGTGCTCCCCTACACATTATCTCTGTAAATGGTCACGTCTTTGTGAAATAAATAATATTGCTCCCTCCCCACCCCCACACTCCACTTTGCAACTAAGGGTGCTGAGGCTCATAAAGTGAAGTGCTTGAGATCACTGAGTTATAAATTGCAAAGATGCCTACTGTTCAGCATCCTACTTCTTTACCCATCCTACAATATGATAGGGATGCCTTTGTATCTCTTCAAAAATATTCCCTCTCCTGCATTTGTAATCTATTCTTGCAAAGTCACTCTCTCTACATCCAGACACTGGACTAGAGTCTTTCAAGTCATTCTTGACTTTCTTCTCCCTCACCGGTAACATCTAACCAAAGTGATTTTTTAAAATATGTTTTTATTGATATTTTTAGAGAAAGGAAAGTAGAGGGAGAGAGATATGAAAACATCACAGATTGCCTGCCTCTCACACAAACCCCACTGGGGATCAAGCCCATAACCCAGACTTTTTGGGAATCAAACAGTCACTTCTTGATTCCTGGGTTGACACTCACTGAGCAACACCGTCTGGGTCAATCAAAGCATCTTAACCTGAATCTTATTCTATGCCCATAGCCACTACTCACCCCTTCTTCATTCTTGCCAGATAAGTTCAAAATTCTCTTAACTGACCACCTAGTTCAGTTAAGATAACGGATCCCTACAGGACCTCGTATGATTATATCAGTTATTCCATCATGCATCATTAGACCAGAGAGATTTGGTTAATCAGCACTCTCTGTCAGACGAAAGCAAGGGTTTTAGCATAGCATCCAAGGGCTCTTCATATCTCACTCTCTAGGTCCATTAGTCAATTCTTTTCTATGTCTCCAATCCGGGACATTGACCTAGCTACTGTTCCCTGAGACCACTGCATTTCACTCTCCTAGGCCTTTACTTATGTTGTTTCTTCTTAAATATATTTCTTACTTTCTTCCTGGTGAACTAAGTGAAATATTTCAAGTCCCCATACCTAGCCCAGGGGAGAATTAGAGATCCTTGTTCAGTATTCAATAGAAAATCTTGTGCATATCATGTGTATCAGTTTCCCAGATCTGCCATAATGAATTTCCACAACTCTTGTTGCTTAAAACAACAGAAATTTATTCTCTCACATTTCTGGAGTCAAGAAATACAAAATCAATGTTTTGGGAGGGCCACCCTCCCTTTAGAGATTGTAGTGAAGAACATATTCTTTGTCTCATCCACCTTCTGGTGGTTGCCTGCATTCATGGGCTTGTGGCTGCAACTCTTTTTCTCTCTGTCTTCACACTGCATATCTAATAATAAGTTTATTCTGTCCTAACACTTGAATGATAGTTTTGCAGTAGTATAGTATGAACATTATTTTAATTCACAATTTTAAGGACCTTTTCCGTTGCATCCCCATGTCCCATTATTAATACCACTAGGGGCCCAGTGTACAAAAATTTGTGCACTGGGGGGTCCCTCAGCCTGGCCTGTGCCCTCTCACAGTCTGGGACCCCTTGGGGATGTCCACCTGCTGGCATGCCTGGCCAGCCTGGGTAAGGGGCTGATGGCTGCTTGCAGGCTGCCCACAGCTCCCATTGACCCAATGTCCCAGTGAGGCTGGCTGGAATCAGGTTCTGGGGTTTATTTATCTTCTATAATTGAAACTTTTTTGCCTTGAACGGAGGCCTAGGCAGGCAACGAAGCCTCTTGTTTGCTTCAGCTCCGTGGCTTCTATAATTGAAACATTGTTGCCTTGAGCAGAGGCCCAGATGGCCTAGGCAGGCAATGGAAGCCTCCTGTTTGCTCTAGCTCCATGGCTGCTGGCCGCCATCCTGGGTGGGTTAATTTGCATTCAGCCACTCTGATTGGCTGATGGGCGTGGCTTGGCTGGTGGGCATGGCTTAGGTGTAACAGAGTGAGGGTCAATTTGAGTATTACTCTTTTATTAGATTAGATTGCTATACTAAATTATGTCATACTTGCCCTAACCGGTTTGGTTCAGTGGATAGAGCATCAGCCTGCGGAATCAAGGGCCCCAGGGTCGATTCTGGTCAAGGGCATGTACCTTGGTTGTGGGCACATACCCAGTGGGGAGTGTGCAGGAGGCAGCTGATTGATGATGTTTTTCTCTCATTGATGTTTCTAGCTCTCTATCTCTCTTTCTTCCCCTCTGTGAAAAATCAATAAAAGATATTTAAAAATAAATAAATTATGTCATATTAGAGGCCTCGTGCACAAAAATTTGAGCACTTTGGGGGATCCCTCAACCCAGCCTGTGCCCTCTCACAGTCTGGGACCCCTCAGGGGATGTCCAGCTGCTGGCATAGGCCCGCTCCCCGGGGCATTGGGCCTAAGCTGGCACTTAGACATCCCTCTGGCAGCTCAGGAACCCTCAAAGGAAGTCCACTTGCCAGCAGGGCACAGGCCTAAGCTGTAGTTGGACATCCTTAGCGCTGCTGAGGAGGTAAGAGAGATTCCCACCACCACCACTGTTCTAGCAGCTGGCAACCTGGCTTGTGGCTGAGCAGAGCTCTTCCTGTGAGAGTGCACTGCCCACCAGGGGCAGCTCCTGCATTGAGCGTCTGCCCCCTGGTGGTCAGTGTGTGTCATAGTGACCAGTCATTCCCAGTGGTTCAGCTGTTAGGGTCAATTTGCATATTACCCTTTTATTATATAGGATAAACTCATTTTTTTCACCTCTTAAAGTTTTTACCACGTTTTCTTTATTCTCAGTTTCTTAAAATATTGTGGTAATGTTGCCTTTGTGTGAATCTTTTTTTAAATTATGCTAAATATTTGGTGGGATAGTTAAATGTCCCTAGTTCTGAGAAATATTTTTATATTATTTGGTTAATAATATCCTAGACCTGATTAAGTGGTTAGAGCTTCAGCCCATGGACCAAAGGGTTGCAGGTTTGATACCCAGTCAAGGGCACACAACTCAGTTGTAGGTTCAATCCTGGGCCAAGTCAGGGCATGAACAGGAGACAACCAATCGATGTGTCTCTCTCACATCCATGTTTCTCTCTCTGTCTCTTCTCTCTCTTGCCTCCTCCTCTTTCCTTCTGCTCTCTCTAAAAATCAATGGGAAAAATATACTCACTCTTTGGGTGAGGATTAAAAAATAATAATGTCCTAGATATTTTGTTCTGTACTCATGTCTTCCAAACTCTTACTAGTTGGATGTTAGATCACTTGGAATAATCTGCCAATAACCTTGTAACTTCTGTCCTACTACTCATCACCTTGTCTTTTCATTTATAAATTCTAGGTATTTTTCTTACTTTTATCTTCCAACACTTTTTAAAAATTTCAGTTATTCTATTTTCAATTTTCATGAGTTCTTTCATATTCTTAGGTTATTCCCCCTTTAACAAGATTTCAACATAGTTGCAGTATCTCCATATATCTTTTTAAGATGATTAATAATAATATCTTTAAGTTTAGGTCTCTTATTTGTGTTTCCTCTGCTTCCTCTGATTTTTCCCTGTTTCTTTGGGTTTTTATCTTTTCTTTAATAAGATTTACACAAATGGCCAACATTGCTTGGTTAGCTATTTACATTTTACAGCAAAATACTAGATAGTTGAATAGAAGCTGTATGTATATTTATGTGGTTTGTACAACGATAAGGTTGACTCTGAGGTAATCAGATGAAAAGATGGCCAGATCATCTGAAAGGCTGAGTATAAACATGTCTGCTGATCTTCATTCTGGGGCTCACTTTTGCTCTTCCAATGTTCTCTCTGAGAAAGGGTGTGTGCTTAAAACCAGGACTAGAGGCAGAAAGGTTCTTTGTCACATTTTGGTTTTCGGATTTACTTAATCCTAGTATGATAAGTGCAATACCTTAAACTCATCCTCCTATGGGCCCCTTATCCCTGATCTCTGAGATTTTTCTGGTTCAATTTCTCCACAGAATAAACTTCCAGGCTCTTGCAAGCATGGGCAGTTGAATAAATTTTGTCTTTTTACTGCAAATGGTGGGAGTGAGGATTAAGAAGTTGCCTAGTCCTTTACCTTATTTTATTAAATCTTTATTGTTCAAAGTATTTAATTTATTTTCAAATAAATTTGGAAATAAAAACTCACATCTTCTATTCAGGACCACACCCTTTATCTCTGATCTCTCAAGCTATACTCTTTCTTCTAACAAATGGTCTTTCTCACCAATATCACCAAACTTTTAGAGCTCTGGGTATTTTTTGTTTTGTTTTGCTTTTATTTTTATTTTACTTGTTGTTTGTTTTCTCCTCAAAATCCCTCTTTGACCTCTATTTCTTACTAGGGGCCTGGTGCACAAAAATTTGTGCACTTGGGAGGTCCCTCAGCCCAGCCTGTGTCCTCTCGCAGTCTGGGACCCCTCTGAGGATGTCCACCTGCTGGCATGACTGGTTAGCCTGGGTGAGGGGCTGAATGGCTGTTTTCAGGCTGGCCAAGCCCCCCAGTGGTGTCCCTCACCCCACTGGGGTGTGGCCAGCCTGGGTGATGGGCTGAGGGACGCTTTCAGGCTTTCAGGCTGCCCACAGTCCCTTCAGGTTTTGGGTCCCTCCTGGGGTACCTGGCCAGCCTGGGTGAGGGGCTGATGGCTGTTTGAAGGCTAACCAAGCCCCCCAGTGGCGTCCCTCACCCCATTGGGGTGTGGCCAGCGTGGGTGATGGGCTGAGGGGTGTTTTCAGACTTTCAGGCTGCCCACAGCTCCCATTGACCCAATGTTCCAGCAAGGCTGGGTGGAAGCAGGTTTCTAGGGTTTGTTTATCTTCCATAATTGATACACTGTTCCTTTAAGCCCAGGCTTAGGCAGGTAAGGAAATCTCTCTGCTTCACCTCTGGGCTTCTATAATTGAGACACTGTTGCCCTTAGAAGTCAGGCCCAGCCTGCTGTTAGCTTCAGCTCCGGAAGCTTCTATGATTGAGACAATGTTGCAAATATGTTGTTGCCTAGAGTCAGGAGATGCCCAGGGGACCTGCAAACACTTTTACTCCTGCTGCTACGGGAATTGCCGTTTACTCAGCTCCATGAGTGCCGACCTCCATGTTGGCTGGGCTAATTTGCATAAAGTCTCTCTGATTGGCTGGTGTGTGGCTTTGGCATGGCTTAGGCATCCCGAAGGGATGGTCAATTTGCATATTATGCTTTTATTATATAGGATGTTAAAATAATATTGTTTCCTATTTCCTCAAATAGAATTACATTGAATTTTTAACTTCCACCCCAAATTGACTCTTTACTCTCCCTTTTCCCCACTTTTAAAAATTATGTCTATTCTTTTACTTTGAGGGTAAATAAATTTTAATTCAGAATTCAAAACAGAAGGATTAACAAAACACTCTAACAAAAAATTACTCAAAAGGGGAAGGAAAAAGAGGGGTTACTGTTTGCTTGGGCCTACTAGTCACTAAACATTAAACCAATTCCCAAAATTTTCCTTGGAATTTTAAACTTTAAGAAATGTCTATGGAGTATCACAATATTGATGCTCAGTGAATTCTGGTAAACCAAGCCTACCTTATTTGTCTGAACACGAGTTTCTGGCAAAATTTTAACAATAAAAATAGACTTCATTTCCATCTCTCACAATTATGCATTTTATTCATTGCTTTGGAAATTGTATAAGGCAAATTATAAATCCTACAGTGTCAGTAATAAAATCAATCGCAATTTATTTCCTGCTTTTAAATAGTTCTGATAGTTGCTTTCATTACTTTGTAGATTTATAATTAGCCTTCAGAGTAATTTTATTTTTTGAATAGACAAACTGAAGCACAAGATTTTAAAAAATGTTTTTAAAAAGCTGTTTGTAGAAAGAACCAGGAGAATTAAGAGGCTAATCTGCACATAGCTGAACCTCTTGTTTATCAGCCATCTGATCTTCCATATAATGTACTCTTTTGACATTACTGATATTAAAACTCAAAGCTATTTTTCACATTAAATCAGAGACTTCAATGTAAAAATTTTCTATTTCTTGATATTTACAACTCCCACTCAATAACATTAAATATATTTTAATTAAAGAAATTTAATTGTAAAAATTTCTCACATTTAAATGTTATATAGTTACATTATTTGAACTTATTATATTGCTGGAATAAATGTAATTAAATTTGATAACATTAAAACAGAGACCTGGTCATGTATTTTACTTTACATGTGTGCATATCTTAAAGAACACTTACGATTATGTTGATTCAAAGCCAAAGAAGAATTTGTTGAATGTAAGACTATACTGTAAACTTCATAGTTGGATAAAAATCATTGGAAATTATTCATTTGTTTGCATGAGCCAGAATTTGGATCAGATTTTGGGGAAATGTGGTCTACTATTAGTAAAGGAAAGTTAGTAAACTTAGTAAAGGAAAATATAGGCTTACTAAAAAATCAATGTGAAGAAGAGAGGAAGAATAATATTTTCAAATTATAAAGGCGTTGTTACAATGGAAATGAATATTCCTTAAGAATGTATAGTTCTCTAAACCCAACAACCACCAATAATGCCTATCCCAGCATGTTGCTAGAAGCATGGAACAACCTGATTGCCTCAGAAAGTTTCTTACCAAGAAGATGGGAAAGTCTCCTTACACTCATGCCTGCCTGTCCAAGTCTGAGACCTCAAGACTGTAACTTGCTTTGCTGGGCCCTTAGTCTCAAGCCAAGAGGAATTCATGGTCCTCATGGTATACCAAGAGTCCCTTCTCCCACTAGTGGGTGCAACTTGGAGTTTGTCTCTGGTGTAACTTTTCCTTGGACTCACATTATGTGGGATCTCTGCCCCAGTTTTGGATTCCCCTCTGGAACTTAATGAGGGCGCTGATGATCTCATCTAGCTTCCTTCAGCCCCATTTCTTTGGAGGTAGGACCTCGGTCTCTGCACTAGCTGAGGTCTTCTTTTAGATTGAAACTTCTTTCTTGGTGGATTTCTTAGACAGTTAGCCGAGTTCCTCTTTCAGCCTGAATGGATTCCTTTGGACCACTTCCTCAACACAGCACCATCACCTGTTACATGATCAATTACAAAAGCTTGTACATAGCTCCCACGTCTGCACTGACTTCTCCGGTCCACTCTCCACACCACACCCAGAATGATCTTAGCCACTCATCTGCCTGAAAGTCCCCCGAGAGTTCTTCATTTCTCCAGAAGAATTCCAGCACTTTAACTTCCTGTCTTGCCTCAGCCCAATCTCTACACTGAACTGCTATTGGGCTACATGGAAACCCTTGATACAAGTTCCATCTGCTCTATGGCCTAGAAGAGGTAGAGACCTTTCCTGCTACCACTTTTCCATATACCAATTCATCTACAAGTTAACACCTTTGAGACATCTTAATTTTTAAACACCCTATAGTTATTAAGCTACGTTTTTGATACTTAAAGATTTTCCTCGCAACTTGTCTTAATATTCAAGTGAGTTACTTTCGCATTTCTACTTTTTAAATTTGCAGAATTCTATAAAAGTTGAGAGATAAAATGTTTTGCAGATGTCGCTTATTATCGTGGTTGTGTTTACTTTAGAACACCTTGACAACATTCAATATTTAAAAGGACATTTTGAACTAACAACTCAGACTTCTCAGCAGTATGGAAGACACGAATCACAATAACTCTTTGTCTTTTGTATTATTTAGGAATTTTTGAAAATATATCTTTATTGTTGGTTTCAGTTGGGGCAGAAATGCTTTCAGCCTGTGGTGTCTGAGGAGATATGGCCTCCTGGGGGAGGTCAGCTGGAGTGATTCAGTCTCAGGGTGAAAGTCCTCTTTGCTTAGATCCTTTTCGTGTTTTCTCTAGCTAAGGCTAAAGGGACATCTGTGACTTGAGAACATGCTTCCCATGATGATGGTAGAGACATAACATGGCAAGTAAAAATTCGTGAGCTGAAAGCCTGTACTAGAAATGGCACATTGTCACTCTCACCCACATGATATTGGACAGAGCCACGGCTGAGTCCCTCCCTAATCAAAGAGGCAGGCACTCACAAAGTGAAGCCACACGAGAGGTCAAGAAATAGAGACAGCAACACCTTCTGATAGAAGAGAGGTTGTGTTCTAAGTAGCATTCGATTTGAAAATCTGAGATCAGGTGTATTGTTTTGATGGTGAAAATAAATTCACCCTTTTCTTCCATCCATCCTTCGTCGGACAAACCTTGAGTGCACACTGGGGCAAACAGTGCTACAGGCACTGAAATGCAAATTGAATACAAAATGTTCTCTGCCCTTTGGGTAAGTCAGAAGCATAAAAAACACTTTGCAGCATTTGGGGACTTCCATACACTAAAGAGAGAGTAAATTGGAACATCTTTCCTGGATGTTAGTTAGAAATATAAATCAGAATGTTAAAAGAAAAGATCCTATCATTTGATACAACTTTTCATTTAAGAGTTACCTTAAGAAAATAATTGAATAAGTATACCCAGGTGTACATACAAATATACCAATCAAATATTATTTAAAAGAGCAACTATCTGAAAACAGTCTAAATTCAATTGTGTCAGATGGGCTTCTGGAAGGAAATGCACCAGTATTACATAGCTATCTTGGCAGGATTAGGGGTGATAGTGTTCTAGTTTCTGTTTAGTTTATATTTTGTCTACAGTGAGAAGGAACTACTTCTATAAAAATAAGTTAAATTAAAATATGATTAAAGAAATAAGAGTTAAATCATAGTTTGATTACAACCAAAACAAAAAAAAAAAAATGAAGGCTGTCAATGCCACATAAACAAATAGTTAAAATACAGTGTCATTTGCTTTTATAACAGTTTGCTACATGCCAAGTACAAAGAACCTAACTCTGTCAAGGATAGGTCATAGGTACTATGGAAACTTTACAGAGGAGATTCTATAGATCTATATCTGGAAATGTGTGAGGGCTCCACAAGAGAAGAATGGACAGTGGGAATAGGTGTCCCCAGTAAGGGAAATACTTTGTAGAGATAATAAACTGTTAAGGATGTAGACAGGACAACTGACATCTCCATTGTTATTCAAAAATCATTGTTGAAATAGTAAGGAAGACTGAATACATTTATGAAATTCTCACTACCAGAGTGTTTACATCAATACATTTTCATGATAGGGGAGGTGCCAGTGAAGGAAAGAATAACATGTTTTAATACATAGAAGTAAAGGATCTTAGATTTATGCTATTGAGAAAATAGTTGTAAATCAAGTACCCCCTTTCTCATGCTCCTTAATTAAGTGTTCAACATAGCATGAAACAGCATAGGTAGCTACTGAAAAGATGGTTAATTTAAAAAATGTTTTAGATTTCAATGTGACAGATCCCTCATGATCAGACATTCCTTCCTGTGAAAGTAAGGATAGAGTTTTTCAAAACCATTGGGAGGATGTGGTCCATTTACTGATCTCTATTTCTGGATTTGATTTATAACCATATGATTTCATCAAATTCAGGTTTTAAAAGAGAATTCCTGCCAGGCAGATATTTTAGACAGGACCAGATTGCTGACCATCATCAAATTTCAGATTGTTACATTTTCCAGCAACTATCTTATTCATCCGTACTTTGCAGGTACGCACTGATTTTTCTCTGTTCCTAGAGCTTTTATAGCTAATTATTTTCTTCTGGTAAGATATAAACTTGAACTTCTTAGGCTTCTAGTTTTCCATAGAGTCAAGCACATTTTGCTTCTCTCTTCAATCAGTAACATTAATGGAAAGAATGTGAGCTCAAGGCAAACTTGAAATGGTGCTGTAATTTTGGCACAAGTTTATTTCTATTCTAGACAATTTATATTTGATTCCTGCTAATTATCTCATGTGTGTATCTTATCTCCCCCTTGCAAGACACTAATCATTTCCTTCAATGCAGCAATGGAGCACATACTTCTTTTGCACTGTGGTCCTGTTCCCTACCCCACTAGCAGACATATACAACACTAAATTAAGTAATTTGGTGAAGTTGGTGAATTTAGAGAAACTCATGTACACACTATTCTTACTCTTCTAAAATGTTTATATATACATATCCTTCAACTTCTTAATGAAGTTTTCAACTTTAATTGTTAAAGGAAAAATAATTTGCCAGGTACATTTGCACTTAAAACTTAACGATATTTCTTGACAGAAAGGTGACTCTTGGGGGAAGGATGTAAAAAGAGGCTTGAAAAAGTACACACAAACATACACTCAAAGAATGTCAATTAAAGCTCTTTCTTTTCATGGCCCTTAATTACATCTGTATTTCAGTTGTTCCTAATTCTCTTCAGAGCAGTAGTTTCTAATCTTTGCTGGATATATAGAATAATTTGAGAAGCTATTAAAAAAGTAAGCACACTCAAGCCTCACCCTAAAGCAATTGAATCTGAATCTATAGAAGTGAGACCCCAGCATGAATATTTCACACATCTCCTCAGGAAATCTGAAAAGGCAACTCTTGAGTCAAAGTTAGGGCTACTGAATTAGCCATCTCCAAAAATTCAAAGGTCTTGATTTATTCAAAGAATTTAATTTAGTCAAATTAATTTTAGGATCAACTCAAATCAATAAATATGTTGAGATTGCCAATTAGGCAGCAGGCACAGAGTAAATCAATGGGAACATTTTAAGACCAAAGAATAAAAAATTATCATTCCAAAGAGTCTAATCAGATCAGCCATATCAGTTCACTTCTTTCAACTTTCTGTAACACCCAGACTTCCTCAGCTGTCCACGCATTCTCTGACTCCTTTCCATTGGAAAAAAGGACTGGATCCACCAGATGTTCTGGTCTCCAGTTAACCAGGTTATCTGGCATCAGGCTCAGCCTCATTTCAAGACAGACACTTGTTGTCTGCCAAAGCACTTCCTCCAGCCAGAGTCCTTTTCCAAAGGTTAACCACACAGCAGAGCTGAAACGATGCTGCTAACAAACAACACGGGACAGAAAGAAATCCAAGAAGGAAATGGAGTTCCCAACTTCAGCACTTGACCTCTATCTAGTTCTGTTTAGTGTAAACACTTGGCACTTTTCCTTATCCAATCGTCTTCCTCTTCTGAAAAGATATGTCCTCTGGCTTCAGATTACAAAAATCATTTTTGGTCCTGGCCATTGTGACTCAGTTGATTGAACATCATCCTGTGCACTGAAAGGTTGCCCGGTTCAATTCCCAGTTAGGGCACATACTCAGACTGTGTGTTTGATTCCCAGTTGGGGAACACACAGGAGGCAACGGATGGATGTTTCTTTCTCACATTGATGTTCTCTCTTACCCCTCTCTCTCTCTAAACATCATTAAAAGCATATTAAAAATATTTTGGACCATGGTTTTCCATAAGTTTTATCTGTTTCTTTGAAATATTTTAAATGCTATAGTCATTTCCACTAGTAACTGTGTTTACATCATCTCTGAGAATGGCACATAGTTCAGAGGAAAACAGCCAAAACAGTTCAGTGTTTTTGGCTTATTTTTTGAATATCTGAAAGCATTGCAGCTGGAAAGAATTCCATTAATTTGTGGCTAGCACCGATACATCAGCCTCAAGAGCTTCCAAGTAAACAGAGGGAAATTGGCATTGCTATCTGTGGCAAGAAGCAAAGAACAGAGTGGTACAGAGTTCTCCAAGAAGGAAACATTAACCCAGATGTGAACAAGACAATGAATGAATTGTTCATCAGAACTTTTCAGCTGTGAGCAGCAATTACAATCACCAGTGCATCCAAACACTCAGAGGAGACTTAAACCTGCAAATTACCCATCGTGGCCCAGGCACAGTTATGTCTCCATAGCTCCGTGAAGCACAGGATCCCAATTTAACTTAGACACTTAAGAAAATTAAACTTGTTTTTAAGGGAAACCCAGAAAAGCATGCGGTCCTTTAACACACACACACACACACACACACACACACACACAGCCTGCATTTAAAAACAAACAACTGGCATTTATCTTTAAGAGTAAACTCTTCATATTTATTGCACAACACTCCTTTCACTTCTAATCAGAAAGGCAATCTTTCTTCTAATATGGTAAATATAATTTATTTGCAAATCCACCAGAAAGGATTATAGCTGGCTATTTCAGGCCTCTGACTTCAGAGTTGTGGAGCACCATAACCGTTTTTGCCTTGCCAAGGGACAGAAGTGTTTGTGTGTTCTTTGCCTAAATGCTAACATTCTGAATCCTGTGTTTCATTAAGTGGCTTAAATTATTTTAAAAAGTAACCAGGTAATCAGCCGATCTCCTCTATTCTGGGGTGTGCAATTACGCTTTTGCTCACTTCCTTTCTCCATCATGTAAACCCCAAATCAGGTGGTTTTAATGTTCCTCTTCTTAACTGGTTGTGTTTCTGCATCATTTAATAGTTCAGCCAAACTGTTCATGCTCATGTGTCAGAAGGAAAGTTCCTTAACCAGCCAATATTAATGAAACCATTTTAATATCATTTACGTTCATATTCCATAGACATATCCCTGATGTAACCTGATACATATAATGCAAAAACTCTTGACTATAATATTTATTGATCTCCTGGAAACTGTTATAGAGATATTAACTGTTAAAAGTCAAGGTATACAACATCTTTACTGTTTTCAACCAATTGAAAGTATGCACAGATTCTTTTAGGACATATATATTGACATATGCAAAATGCATTCAAACATATTAATATAAAACATTCTCTAAAAATAAAGCATTGAGCTTTTAGAAAATAACTATTAGAAATATTCTAGCTTAGAGAACAATCAATGAATCTTAATTATTATACCAGAGCATAATGACTGATTTTGATAATATATTATTCCTTTATTGTAAAAAATAACCTTTCATTCACAAGCTCCTAGTTATGATCATGATATCATATTGGTTCTTGGCAATAAATATTTTTGTAAAATAGCTCTTTTAAATAAAACAGAATTAAAATCTTACTAAATTGCATAATTAATCCAAAGCTGGAGGCATAAATGATTCTACTTTATTATTTTTATTATTAATCCACATCAGAGGATATTTTCCATTGCTTTCTAAAGAGATTGGGAAGTAGTGAAAGAGAGAGAGAGATGAGATGAGAGAGATACATTGATTGGTTGCCTCCCACATGTGCCCTGACTGGTGGCTGAGGGTCAAACCTGCTGCACAGGTAGCCCAGGTTCATGCTCAGTTATCACCTGTGACCCTTTGATGCATGGGCCTACACTCTAACCACTGAGAACACTGGCCAGGGTGATTCCACCTTATTTTTATGAGGAAGAACCTCACTGTGGTAAAAGGGAATTTTCAGCACTGTTCTCTGCAAATTTTAGTTAAAAAAATACCTTCTGCCTTTAAATATGGCAAGCCCATATGAATTCGATGGTGAATCAAATGAGTATGTTTTCAATCCTTTTATACTCAATTAAAAAAATGTTTATTTGTAGGAAAGATTCCATGCCTAACAAGTTTTGTGGAGAGAATTCTTAAATCTACCCTTCTTCCTACAAATTTGACATGACATGATACTTCTGTCAGATGACTGCCTAAATAACTGATAGGTATTGGAATTCAACAAACCTGAGCTCAAACACTTCCAAAATTCTATTTAAAACTCAAATTCCATATTCCAAAAACTAAACCAAGCATGAATGTACCTAAAGAAACATTGTGTTAATGGTGGATTTCTTTTTTAAAAAATATTTTTTATTGATTTTTTACAGAGAGGAAGAGAGAGGGATAAAGAGTTAGAAACATCGATGGGAGAGAAACATCAATCAGCTGCCTCCTGCACACCCCCTACTGGGGATGTGCCTACAATCAAGGTACATGCTCTTGACTGGAATCTAACCTGGGATCCTTCAGTCCACAGGCCGATGCTCTATCTGCTGAGAAAAACTATTAGGGCTCTTTTTATGATTCATGTATAAATTACGAATGATGTTTTTGTGCAGAAATCATAACATAATATTATGGACTTTCATCTCAAAATTATAATATCAAATACTAGAGGCCCAGTGCATAAAATTCGTGCACTGGAGGGGGGTGTCCCTCAGCCAAACCTTCACCCTCTCCAATCTGGGACCCGTTGGAGAATGTCTGACTGCCAGTTTAGGCCTGATCCCAGGGATCGGCAGTCGGACAGCCTTCTCACAATCTGGGACTGCTGGCTCCTAACTGCTGGCCTGTCTACCTGCCTGATTGCCCCGAACTGCTTCTGCCTGCCAGGCTGATCACCCCCTAACAACTCCCCAGCTAGTCTGATCGCCCCCAACTGCCCTTCTCTGCCAGCCTGGTAGCCCCTAACTGCTCTCCCCTGCAGGGCTGATAGACCTCAATTGTCCTCCCCTGCAGGCCTGGTCACCCCTAACTTCCTCCCCTGCCAGCCCAGTTTCCCCCAAGTGCCCTCCCTGTCAGCCTGGTCCTCCCAACTGCCCTCCCCTACTGGCCTGGTTGCCCCAAACTGCCCTCCCCTGCCACCTATCTTGTTGTGGCCATCTTGCGCCAACTTGAGGGCAGTCATCCTGGTGTGAGGCTGTGATGGTCAATTTGCATATTACCTCTTTATTATATAGGATAGCCTATAATTATTGAAAATTAAGATATTTTTTCCCTTTGACATTCAGAGGGAGTGAACTTCCCTTATAAGTTTCTCCATAAGAGTATTTTCAGAAGTATATTCTAAGGCAATGATTTCCAAACTTTTTACAGGTGGCAAATGCAACAAACAAACAAAACAAAACCCTCCATTTTACTTTGACTTGGTACACACATATGTGTATATGTTCAATTAGAACGTAAGTTTAACCAAACAAACTTCCCCTAACTATAAGTGCTGCTCTTATATTTTTTTATTCCAGTCCATTTATTTTTTAAATCTTTTATTGAATTTATTAGGGTGGCATTAGTTAATAACATTTTCTAGGTTTCAGGGGTACAATTCTATAGTACACCGTTTATATTGTATCGCATGTTCACCACCCCAAGTCAAATCTTCTTCTGACACCATTTATCCCCCTTTACTCTTCCTATTGTCACCGGCCCTCTTTCCCTATGGTAATCACCATACTATTGTCTGTGTCTAGGAGGGTGTGTTTTTCTTTGTTTAATCCCTTCATTTTGTTCTCAGCTATTTTGCTTTATTTTTCCCTCTGGCTATGACCTCTTATATTAACTTTATGAACTGCTCATGTTCCCTATCCAGAGCTTGAAAAGCACTTCTCTAGGAACCCCCTGCCTACACACATGCTGGAGGTTCAAAGCCCTTCTTTATACACACACATGTCCCCATCAGGCTCCGTATTAGTTCAGGACTCCAGAAAGTTTAACTACAATCCAGGTCCTTGTGGCAAATCACTCTTGCTCAATAGATAAAGTCTTGCCTGCAAGAAGCTGTATTTGTAGAGACTGTCTGAAGGATAGGCAGACTATTTTATATGCCTCTAGATTAAGCCACACCAACAAAATTCATAAAGACGTTCACAAAGGACCAATCAGCATGCCCCAAGGAAAGATGCTACCAGAACCAAGGCTCAGGTACAAATGTGCCTATCTAAGGATACAGTCGTCTAGCGCATCTCACAGCTAATGTGAGCACACGAATCCTCAGGATGAAGCCTGAGATTCTGCATTTTTAACAAGCTTCAAGGTGAGTTTATTGTTATTGGTACAAGAAACACACTTTGGGAAACCAGGGTCTGTTTGAGATTATTTTATTCCTAATATTGGGCATTTTAATTTTTTTAGGGCTCCTGAGATAATTATTTTTGAATGTTTAACAGGGAGAATTATTATTTTTAATTTTAAATATGTCTTTATGGGTCTTTAGAAAGAGAGGAAGTGAGAAGCATTAGAGAGATAGAAACACCCATGATTAGAGAGAATCATAAATTGGCTGCCTTCTGCATGCCCCCCACTGAGAATTAAGCTTGCAACTTGGGCAGGTGCCCTGACCAGAAACTGAACCATGATCCGTTGCTTTATGGTCGATGCTCAACCACTTAGCCACACTGGCCGGGAAAAACTGTTCTTTTTTTAATCAATTGCTTTACAATAGGGAAAAATAGTTAAATTTTTAAAAATTAGACTCAGTCTTGGATCTGTGTTTTATACCTATCAATGAATTTTTATTGATTCCTTTAGTTTGCATTATCAGCTATTATTAACTTACTTTCTGATTCTGCCTCTCATTTCTGTATATTGTTAAGAAATATTTCTTATATCATAAAATAAAACGTCAGCTAGAGAGCATTTGCTCAAGACTCCAGGACTTACGGGAGAGCTAACTCAGTGTTTAAAGATCCTCGCTCTGCACTCCAGTGAAATTCTGAGCGACCCTCTCCCCAGGACCTCATCCTGCTGAACTCTTAATGGATGCCAAATGAGGACCTCCCTTCACAGTGGCCAGCCACCTGGCTTGCACCCAGCATTAGAGCCTTGAGCCTCTACAGTGAGAGCAAGAGTGTGAAAGGAAGAGCTTCATTTGGCCTTCACTTGAGGAGACTGGGAACCCGGTGAAACTGGCTTGAAATCTCCATTTCCCAATCACTATCATGGGGAAACACCCCTCCCTGAGTAAGGTGTTTAAATGAAAGCATGATTGTAGCTAGGCAAAACTTATGCACACCTTTGGTCCAGAACATGAAAAAAAAATCAATTTCTTTATTATGGTGGTAATTGCTCTGTTTATAATTCTCTGCTGTGGTTAAAATGTTATCTACACAAAGCATTAAACTTCAAACCACTTTCAAATTGAGTCTGAATTAATGGCAGCATCAAAAGCTCACAAATTTTAATTTTAACAGTAAATAAAATGTATAGTGGTGGGGAAAAGAAATAGTTGAAAAGAACAGAGGAAGAAATTACTCCCCAGTGATGTGTCTATGTAGATGTATGGCAGCCATATTTCTGTTCTTTGAAAAGAAATAGCATATCAGAAAGTTTATGTGGACACA
Source organism: Murina feae (assembly GCA_004026665.1). Taxonomy (NCBI): domain Eukaryota; kingdom Metazoa; phylum Chordata; class Mammalia; order Chiroptera; family Vespertilionidae; genus Murina; species Murina feae. The sequence continues at coordinate 8,081 of PVJC01002124.1, read as the reverse complement.
GACAGTAGGGGGGTGAGGGCATGAACTGGGGGTGGGAGTGGCCAGGAAGAGGTCAATAGGGGACAAAGGAAACATGTAATACTTTAAACAATAAGGAATTTAAATTTTAAAAAAAGTGCATGTGGGAATTATGAAATAGTCCTTTGAGTGTACTTGGTGTAAGTCAGATTTTCATCTAATTCTTACAGATTCCCACCCAGCTCACCATTAGAGAGATGGTACCAAGAATTTGACTTTAAAGAAGAAAAACTAACGTGAAGAGCTTGTCCTTCCTGGCTTAGAGACAGGAACATTGAGAGGAAATTAGAAAGTTTGATTAACCTGAAGGGCTGTCCCCATAGTGATCAGCAAGCAGTTGATTCTGTTCCTCATAGAAGAGGAAATGAGTGGAAACAAAGAATAACTTATCACAGTGGAAGTGAATGGGAATCAGAACCACCGGACTCTGGTATCCTCTGTGAATGAGCAATCTCAGGCCGGAGTCTCCTTCTGAGGAGTATGATAAGGCTGTGTGACCAGGATATTCTTGGGAATCACTCTTCATTTCCATCTTTGCCAAAGGAGGAAGTTGGACTCAGTATCTAAGACTTGGCATTCTAGATAACGCCTGATGTTCAACAAATCCAGGATAGATGAGATCAGCCACTCTCAGAGGATTAGGGCTTTGTTTTTACCTTTTTTAATCTAGCAACATCTCATACTTCATGTCACTCTTACGCACACACATGTGCTATGTGCACGTGCACCAGCACAGCCAAAACAAAACAACACTTTCCACGTGAACTTAAGTAAACTTTATACATGTTCTTCATCTCTTTCCTCATCTGTACAATGAGGGTGTTGGATTAGATTAGATGGCCTTTATGATCTCCTCCAGCTCTAATGATAGAGGAACTGAGTGACCTCAGCACAGGAAGCAAGCTTGTGGGAAAAGGTACCTGTGGCTCTTAAAGACAGGACTCCATGGCCCTGAGGAAATGTCATCATAGCTCTATCTTGACATCTCCAAGATTCTCCCTGGCCCTTAAACCCAGCGTATGCTGCACTGTAATACTTTACGTTGTGAAAGCACGTAAAGGCCTATGCTTGAAGTTGGCATATGATCACGCCCACTGCTTCTTTTGGGCCAAAATTAAGTCACGAAGTCAATCTATACTCAAGGGGTGGGAAAATAGACTCCTCTCATGATGGGTGGAGCTACAGATACATAGTGCAAAGGGCTTAGATATAGGGTAGGGTGGATAATCAGGGATATTTTTGCAGTCAATCTGACTGATGCATCACATAACCATTACAGAAAAATCTGCGTGCTGCCAATGAATGTCTTCATCTTCATTAGTGGCGCTTCCAGCCTTATTTTCTAAGTCCACAAGGACTCACATTTCATTCCAAATACTGGTATGTATAGTTGAAAAGTATGTCCATAGCCAAACTCGAGTACTCACTTCCTTTTATAGTTCAAACGCTGTAAGCCAACCATAATACCCCCCCCCTAAGTGCTCTTGACTGCTGGAAATGAAGTAAAAATCGTTGAATCGTACTGTCCAATACATCCTTCTATAATCTAGGCAAGGAGATCTATATCTTGGCCATTTCAAGACCTTATTCTCCTGGAAAATTGATGGTGAGCCAAGGGATGTGGGAAGGAGTGGCAAGGGAGTTGTTCTAGGCCCTCCTTTGATGTCTGTAAGGAATCTTGTGCTTTCTTTAACCTCGCATATTCACTGGCATCTGTACAACCTATCTCCCACTTTTCTTTTTTGAATTAAAAATTAAGGTTCCCGGGGGAAATTATGCAATAGGAAATTGACACTTCAATAAACTTGGCTCACACATTTTATTGATTATGGTAAATCTAATTATTGCAATACAGCCTGGGAAAACACACAAAAATTATCCTTTTCATGCTCCAGTGGTATGTATTTCTTTCTATTGGGGTTATACCTGCCTGATTAGAATCTAGTTCCTCAAAAGTAATATATAAATCAAGGAGCCATTCCAGGTTAAGTTTGCCTAAATCATCTCACAAGAATCTTGATCACATTGTAGCTATTTTTGCAGAGTCCTAGACACTACAGATGATAACACTTTGAACTGTTCATTGAAATAAGCATTAAAGTTAAAATATAGTACATGAGCATTTAAAAAAAATTGAATTATATGCTTGTTGCTACTTAGAACTCTGGATTCTGGCCTCTTTTATATTTTACACTTTTTAATTAAATAAACTTAAGTTTTACCTGATGCAATTTTTATCTTCTTTGTGGCAATTGTCATAGGCTTAGTGACTGGTAAAATGTCAGACGCTTGGACTTAGCTTCATTTCACTTCATGGCCTGGATCTGGCTGGAGTGTGATTTCTCTGCCCTCTGGCCTGTCTCTGCTACTGCCCTCATCTCCAGCAGGTCACGCCCTGAGGCTGGGAAATAAGGCTGACAAAAGGGATACCCTCTTCCCTTCACCGTCATTGTTGCAGGTTTAGTCCAAGTTCTTTGAAATACAAATAATTCTTCCTCTGATTTTTTTATGAAATAAAAGAAAACACAATGGAAGTCAATTTTATTGACTGTATGACAAACAAAAGCAAAGAAGAAAAACCCTCCAAACTGCTCTAGACACCTAGATGTGAAAGGTCAAAACTTATGATTTTAAATTTTGAAAACCTTTCCAAGAGAACTATCTTTATACAGTAGTACAAGTCATCAATTCGAGATTTAGTTAAAATAACCGAATGTAACATTACTTCTTCGGTCCCTCAAGTTTTCTACTAAAAGCTTTTTACCTGTTTCTAAACATGCCCCTTTCAACAAGGTGAGTAATAGGAAATAAATGTGAGCAAGTTAAAACAGATGATAAGGTGTGGTTTCAACCATAAAGTTTTAAAATAAAATAAGTAAAAAGAGAATATAAGGTGTGGAGTATATAGTACATGCATGCAATGAAGTGTAGCAAAGTGCAAAAGCATAAATAAATGTTTAAGGAAGTTACTTAGCTTTTTAGAACCTCAGTTTACTCATCAATGAAAAGGGGATGACAACACATGTGAGTGTAAAATAAGGTAATGTCAAATGTATTTTTTTTAATTCCTTATAGTGCAATATTAATGGGGAAAAGGAAGTTCCATTAGTTTTTTTAGAGATTCATATGAAAAATAAAACAGAAATTTAAGATGACATTTAAAATCAGGAAGAACCTTTCTGGAAAGAAATCACTTTCCAGAATGTGGCTTTTCTACGTACCCATCTTTCTCTTCAATTGCATTGATCACCACAGATACTGTTATTTCTATTTGAATTTCATATTTTTCTCCCTCTTATGATGTCTTATCACATTTGTCCTACTGCTTGGATAATTGGTCTCTCCAGAAGATCTCACTGCACCTCACTGCTTGTCAACAGAAGAAAAGAAACTAGTCAAAAATCCCTGCTTCCCCTCTGGAAAAAAGAAAAAAAATAGCTGATCCTGTATTTGTGACCTGAATTACAGTCATGCCAATCTAAGTCTGCATTCTAAGTACCAGCATTCCTTCCTTCCCTACCTTATAATAAGATGCCATCAAAATTCCTCCAGTGTTTATTATAAAGCATATAACCCAGGAGTGAGTAGTATGCATATGCAGCCTGCAATATATCAGGGCTTCAGGGTTACCGAGCCACCAGTCATCACTCTGTGGCCCCTTCCATGTGAATCCTAGTGCTCATTTCTTGGAACTGATCAGAGTAAAAATGACTAAATAGAGCCTTCGTGGCAACAACAGACAGAATAATAGCCAGAACATTTCCACTGAATTGCCCTAATGTATTATTGACAGAACCTTGTTAGTAGAATTCAAATCTAATTTATCTGTTCGAATCCAGATGCTCCTCTTTATGCAGAGTTCTTTTTGAAGTTCTTGGGAGGTCTGGGGCCAAAGGAAACCAGCAGGACACTGAGGAGTAGGATAATCACTCTCTTAATAACCAATTACATCTCTGGCATTGTCGAAAGACATTCTTTCCTGGCCAAGACGAGAAACCTCTTGTCAAGGGACGATGCTAGGATGTTTCTGTTCTGTGAAACCATGCGCAGCTCGTAGGCTCTTGACCCTGGTACTCGGCTTCAATGCCATTTTGGTGGATCGTCTTCTCTTTCCGTTTTGTTGCTCTGATTCCACACTAACTGTTTTGTCCATAGAATAAGTTGAAACAAAAACAGGAGCCATCACTTTTTATGAAGTGGCAATTACATGTGTGCAAAGTCAACAGCCTCCAGTTGGTATGTTAGGTTGGCCATAGGTCACTTGAGACATCCACCATACCTGAGGCAAGCAAGGGTGATTTTTCTCAGGAATACCGTGACCTTTCCATTGATTCCTTTCAAGACCGAGAAGCAATGATCATTTAACTTCTCAGGGTCTTACTTTCTAACTTTGAAAAGTAGGAAGCAAATACATTTCCTCCAGCCCATGTACTGGACTGTTCTGAAGTATGATTGAGTTATGTAAAGTGTCTTGGAAATGAAAAAGATTTATGTAAATGCAAGATATGACTTTGTCATCTGGTCATATTCACTTGTCAATGTTACATCATCTAGTCTTATTATATGGGATTAGCTATATTCTATGTGGTGCTAAAATCCTGTCCAAATTCACTATGGAAAGAAGCAAGCTCTTTCTGACAAAATGAAATTGCAACTAATTTTGTATAGTTTACTCACTCTAACATAAATTCCTACAACACCTTTTTTAAATATTTACAAATTAAGTATCACAATCCTGCTTTGCCTCTGTTCAATACACATAGACTAGTACTTCTCCTAGTCTACGAAGTCATTCATTTTCCTCAGATTAGAACCCCTTTCAACTGCTCATTCAGTAGATATTCTGCTGAAAGTTCAGTAGATGATACACCTACATCATATTTCCCTTTATTCATCATCCTACTTCCATATTTTTCTTCATATTCTCACACAACTACAGGATGGATTCAGCATTTTTTTTTTTTTACTTATGTCTTGAAACTCATTTCCAAGGAAGAGGTTTGGAATCTCATTTCAGGTTTTGCACCTCAACCTCTTAGCCTCTTAGCAGCTCTTTCCCTCCAGCTGCCTAATTCATCTCCATAGTCACATATAATATAGATTATTCATGACTTCATATGGAAGGTGCTTTCAGTTTTATATTTAATATTTGGGGGGCCTCATTTGAGTCATATTCTTTACTAATTACTGAAATAAGGCAAGGAATAAATTCTGGGTAATTAAAGGACAGAAGTGGAGTGTCAGGCACAAACATTGCCGCAAATGTCAGAGAGCAGGTGTGCATACTTCTCCCTTGGCAACAAAAAAGGGTATATTAAAAAAGGTTATTTCAGGTGTAAAGCTGCCTCACAAGTTCTCTAACCTGTAAGGATATTTGACACATATGCATTATAGTAGTTATCTCAGTCACTTCCAATAAGTGGCAATTCATGGAGTGTACTAACTAAACACCCGGGGTCTTTCATGTGCTTTGGATAAGAAGCAGAGTATTGAGTCATCCAAGCTGCCCAATTCTGCAGTTTAGAGGTGTCAGTTACTAAACTGCTGTGATATCAGGCACGTGCACAGGGAGAGCATATCGGTGAGTATTTTTATAAGGAATTAGCCAATGTAATTACAGGCTGTAAAAAGATTGTTACACAACCTCATTACAAGTTGTAAACACTTCATCACATGACATATTTCCATGTCATAAATACATCATCAGAGATTATTATGTTCTCTAATGATGACTTCTCACATCCATTCATCATACAAAAATGAATAAATGCTTAAGGAGAGCATAACCTGTGCAGTTTCTCACTGGTATGATAACTCCATCTGCAGAATTTCTTGAAATGCTGTTGCATAGCATGAAGATAAGTGCATTGCTCTTTATTCTTACAACCACCTTTAGCTAAGAGTAACAAAATCTGACCCAACATGTGTAGTTTGTAAAAGGATATCTAAAGAAAGAGGAGAAAGAGGAGAAAGAAGAAAGAAGAGAGAGGAAAGGACTAAGAGGATATGAAGAAGGCAATGGAAAAGAACAATTTAAAACTATTTAAAATAACTGGGTAATGTAGACCTATTTATGTATTTCAGACATATTTGACTTTCGACACACTTTACAATTAATTTACACAAGACAATAGAACTGGTCACTCTCCATGATTAGGCTTTTAATGTTAATTTCAATTTATTCCATAGGGTCACACATTGTAGATTGTCATTAATTTGCAGTTTCCACATTTTTGAACTACTCCTTTCCCATCTCCATTTGTTTAAAATGTGGGATGGAGGAGGACATCTATGAAATAAAATCAGATGAAAGCAATGGTTTCTACACTTGGTCTATGGAGCCCCTTATAGATGAGGCAAATGCAGCAGGCAGTTTCTACAACCCCCCTTATCTGAACCATTAAATCTCCTTCTGTTTTCTAATCTTCATCTGTTTTATAATTTGGTATCAGAGTGTAAAATCCACTGAACTCCATAATAGTCATGTTTCTTTGAGTCTTCACCTCCCATGATCTTTTATTTTTGTATGATTACCAGAGGTTACCATGGGATGGTGGTAGTAGGCAAGAGAAGCTTTCAGCAGGGCCCTTGGCCTAGACTAACTCTTCAGAAAAGCCTATAAATGTAGACTTTGAAGTAATCACTAAGCGAAGTCATATAGCCATTGTGTGTGTGCCCATGTATATGTTAACTTGTTAAAAACAAATATTTATACATCCCATAACTTCTATGACCCCCTGAATTGGCATTGCTTCATATTTTTAAATGCACAAGCATTCTCAAACTATGGAAATTGCTTACCCTTTTACTGACCTTTGAGGAGACTGGTGATCACCCAGGAATACACTGGTAAAATCCAAGCTATGCCTTTCATCTTCAAGTCTAGGAAATTATCCCTGAGGGTTGTGAACTTCCTTAGCGAAACAGGTCATTCTTCAACACCAACTGGGTTCTTCTTAGGAGCTGAGAACTATACAGATCACTTAACTAGGTTATTCTCTGAATCCTCACAATAGCCTACTATTATCTACTATTATCCTAATTTTCAGATAAGGAAGGTCAGGTTTAGAGAGGTTAAACAAGCCAAAATCACACATAGCCAGTAAGTGGCAGTGTCATTCCAACCCAGGCAGGCCTCTTCCAGAGATTAAGAGATCAACTACAGAGTTCCATTTGCATTAATGCTAATACAAATGATTGCTCTTTTTACTTTGGAACATATTGGAAATGGACAAGAATAAAATAACCCAACAAAAGGGCATTTTTCTTTTTGTTGTTATGTACTTTTGTGCTAGTCCCCCTAATTGAGGATTGTAAAATGAAACAAAAAATTTTTAAATTAATGTTCTAAAAGTCATAAAAATAAACAAGTATTAAAAATTTAAATAATTAAATAACCAAGTGTTATTTTAATGAAGTTTACAATTAATCAAGCTTAAAACTGCATGCATTTTTATAATTACACGTATTTACGTATATATGTATGTGTATATGTACATGTGTATGTATACTTTATACATGTATTATAATAAACATATGTCATACATGTATATATGAACATATATAAATAATCTAATAACATGGCAAATAATTTCTTTAAGGAAATTCATTTAGATGTAGCATGAAACTTCTGACTAAACAGAAAATCAATCGTCAGGATATACGTATAAAGAACTCCTGACCTGGTGGATGTGACTCAGCGGTTGAGTGTCAACCTATGATCTAGGAGGTTACAGTTCGATTCCCAGTCAGGGCATATGCCAAGGCATGGGCTTGATCCCCAGAGTGGGGTGTGCAGGAGGCAGCTGATCAATGATTCTTTCCCATCATTGATGTTTCTATCTCTCTCTCCCTTTTCCTTACTTTCCTCTCTGAAATTAATATCTAAACTAATAAAAGCGAAATATTAAAATTAACCGTTTCTCCGAGACAGGGTAAGCCACGCCCACCAGCCAATCAGAGCGGCTGTATGCAAATTAGCCCAGCCAACATGGCGGCCGCCACTCCCGGACCTGAGTAAACAGCCCTTTCCATTGCGGCAGCAGCGAAAGTGAAGCTGAGCC